>CAUYTI010083445.1:0-16255 GCA_963575145.1 Galago senegalensis
ACTGGCTCTGGTCAGCGACCCGGTCTAACTTTACTGATTATCTTACTTTTAAACATTCAGTAAGAATTTAACAAAGATACAAAGAAGTGAAGTAGCATTAGGAAGCTACCAATTAAGATTACAATTTAGTGTGAAGGTTGAGGAAAACATATACAATTGATTTTGTTTAGAGTAAAAACATAAGGAAGCCTGGCTGTCTGTTTTTGCTGGCCCAAACCGAAACTAGAGATTATAATGTTAATGAAGGAAGAAGACAGAGAACAGAACCCAAGCCTCAGTCCAGGCAGACATGCTCCCAGCTGTGACCCTGGCTGATTTTCCAGAATTTCTAAAGAGAGTTCATCTGCATTTTTCTGCATATGTATAGGCAAGTGCAGAAGCTTGATCTTTGAAGAAATCTTTCTCAGAATCAATCTCCTGGGGGAGCACATTGAAGTGAACTGCCAAGTCTGAGCATGGGGTGCTTATCTCTATACTGGTCCCCTGTTTAAAAAGTTTGAGGACCCCTGGAATAGAGTGTGGGATTGCTCACATGTATGACAGGACACAAGGAAAGACAAATGTGAACCTTGGTAGAGCATAGGATCTTGTTCCTTTGGGGGGCTTTCCATTCACTCTTTGTCCCTGACCTGCACACCAACCATGGAGGCGAGCATCCCCTGTAGTTTATCTCTAGAAGTGCATGTGTAATATAGCTGTATGCAGGATTGGAGAGTGACAGGGTGAGTGAGGAAACTGGCCCCTGACTTTCTGTGTCTGGGGACAGCACTAAGGAGAGCTTCAGGGAAGAGGCAGTTCCTTCTTTGAGGCATTGGTCCAGATGCCTATCTATATCTGTAGCCTTGTTTCTAGACACGCACATGCACATAAGCAGAGTTGGTGAGACAGGGGCCAAGTTTGTGGACACTTGCCAGTGGTGCGCCCTGGTAGAGGGTCTGTGAGGATATGGATTTCAGCCTCAGATAGCATGGCATCCTGCCCAGGTGATATGGAGCCAGGAGTAGGCCTCCCACCCTGCCTCCTCTGCTATAAAATGATGTCTGAATTGTGGCATATCATGGGATGACTGATTCCAAAGTGAACATGCTGGCCAGGAGTCACTAAGGGAGGAATGAACCACCCATAGTGTGAGGCTGGAAGGGGCCACAAGGCAATTTTGTGTATTCCTCTCACTCTCCTCTCAGCCATCTATTTTGCCCTCCCTTTATAACTGAGCCTTCCTTCTCTTATTGTGCTTCTGACAGCCCTATCAGTGTGTGTTTCAACCTCAACATAACTCTCTGTGTGAAAGAAATGCATTTCTTTCACTCTCAGTTTGTCTCTTACTTGTCCTCAAGTTTCCATCCATTGCTGGGTCTGACTAAATACATCCACCTATCTGAAGACTTCCTTGCCCTTCATGCTAACATTCACGTCTGTGTGCCTGTGTCTGCCTTTTTCACTTACCCTGTCAGGATACTATGGTTCTATCACTGTCCCTGTTAACATAAAGATTTTGTGATCCTCCTACAATCACAGAGAGAAACTTTTTAATCTCAGGTAAATAAGCTGTTGCGGCTGCTTGTCTGTCATGAGTATGCTAATGCTAGTAGAAGTACTAAGCTGTGAGGCATGGCCTACAAAGTCCTCCCTTTCACAGTCAGGAAAAGGTAGTTGCTGTTGCAGAAACCCTGGGAAGATGCAGATATTGCAGATTCCATGAGCATAGAGAAACCTTAGGGCTCCATGTAGAAGAATCAGCACCCATGGTTCGGGGTGGGACTCGGGGAGCTCCCCAGAATTGTAACATTCTTATGTCTCTGATTTTCTTTATTCATTCTTAGGATAAAGGGGGACTTATCCTTGGAAGTTCCCACCATTTCAAATGACCTGTAGTTTCTATGGACTGCAAGGCCACAATCTCCCTGGCAGAATATCTCAACATTCCCTGTCAGAGTGAGGGAATATCTCAACATTCCCAACAACATTCCCAGCCCATTGGCAGTGTGAGTTCCCAGGGTCTAATGTCAGGGGTCCAGAGAGCTGTTTGGCAGTGGTAGTCACCAGCATGCTGGGAAGAAAAGGGCTCAGATTAGGAGTGATGCTGATAGACATACAGGGCACAAGGATGTGTCTAGGTGATCGTGATTTGGGTCCAATGATTATACTGGTCTTCACAAGGAAAATGCTAGGATGAGAAACTACAGGCCTGCCCAGAGTGCTTTTCTGGGAGAAGGACCTGTAAGGCTACAATAATGTCTTGCATGTGTGCTGTGGTGCAACCATGTCCTGGTAAATAGACACAAAGCACTTAGGTGGAGCTATTGGGTAAGAAGGCAAAGGAGAGCTTGTTGCCACCAAGACTGTCAGGGTCTATTGCACCTTCTCTTCCTGTCAAAGGGAAGCACAGCTTTTCTACTTGTGCCCATAGAAGTGTGGTCTTATGATATCCACAACTAGGGAGGGACCAGCCAGCTCACAGCCTCCAAAAGGAGGGCACTTCAGAGATGCACTGGTAAGACAAAGCTCTGCCAAGATGTGTAGCTACCAAAATGTCTGAGTGTAACTCTGTTCAGCAACTGTATGCCTGTGTGATGACAGAGTGTCGATACATGTGCCAGGAGATGTGGGCATGAAGGACATGCCTCATGTGTGTACCTGACAATCATGCAACTGGAAAAACCATAAAATGCTAACAGACTTGAAGACACTATCAAGATCTAGTGGGATGATCCCATCTTTGGAAGGTGCCTCCCTTTGAAGGGTTTGGAGGAGGAAGTATGTATCACCTATAAGTGGTATGTGGATCTGCTGTGCTTCCTATAACCTGAGTGCAGAAACACCCTCCTCACCCATGTCCATCCACAGTCAGTGCTTTTGCTCTGGACATCTGAAGCATTAGTTAAGATGATTCAGGTTGCCCCGGGCCCCTCTGCCTAAAGTCTACCAGCATTGCAGGAGACAGGGAGGCAGGTCTTCCTTGGGATGAGAGGGAAGCATGCACAATAATCCACTGCCATTTCCAGGGACCTCTTGGGTATATGAAAGTCCCCCAGTACCTGTTTCTGACACTAGGCCCCCGTGAAGGTGGCTATGTTGTCACCACCTTTTCTTGTGGCCACAAGGGTTCAAAGCCAACTACAGTAAGTATGTCTATCTTGTAGCCTGCTAGGAGAAGCTGTCTCTCCTGCTATCCTCTGTGTCCCTCTATCCTTCTACCTTCTACTTTCTGCCCCCCTTCTCATTCTCTGCTTGTCTTGACCTTGCTGACCTTTGCCTCTGACTCTGTCACACTCCCTCATCCACTGCTTGATACTGGGCATGGGAATAAATCTTCTACCTCCCACATGTGCCTTGGCCATTATCTGTATTGTGGGCTCTCTTTTGTGCCAGGTGTGGCACAAAATCAACTCAGATCTCTTGAGTGTCCAGAATTTCCAGGATGAACCCTGAAATACACCTGCCCTGGCATCATCCCAGTTTCTACGGATAGAGGCATGCAGCTCTTCTTCAGAGCACACACCAAACAGAAGCTGTAATATATGTTTCTTTTATTGATCAGGACTTTCTTTTTGTTTGTTTTAAAGACAGACCCAGGTGAGGGAGAAACCAGTGCCTGTTAAAGACCATAACTGCCACCTGCTGCGTTGCCATAGGGCACCCCCACAGGATTAGTGCTCTGAATTGGCTTGATTCCAGAAAGGGCAGGTTGAGGCACAGGGGCTGGCAGGAGAGTGGACCCAGGAGAACATGGGTTATAGAGTTGTTGCCTGGGAGGTTCATGTGGTGCTTTGTGAGTATGCTGAGGCAGGCAGCGAGTCCATGGACCTGGCTGTACAAGACAGCTTCACCCAGGTGGAGCCAGATGGCGTGGACTCCCTTGTGGTGGAGTCAGAGCAGGGGGTGGCAGAGGTGATGGAGATTATGCAGAAGGAGGTGGTCACAGAGGGTGGGCAGGCTACGTGTCAGGGTCTCCAGCACATTCTCTTTCACTCTAAAGGAACACAGCTGCTCTCTTTGTGCTTGTAGAAGTGTAGTCATATAATATCCACAACTAGAGAGGGAATGGCCACCTCATAGCCTCCAATAGGAGGTTACATCAGCCTCCAATAGGAGGTTACATCAGCGATGGTGCCTGCAAGGCAGAACTCCAGGAGGGATGTGCAGCTACCAAAAATGTCTGAGTGTAACCTTGCTCAGTGCCAGAAGATGTGGGCATGAAGGACCCACACATGGCTCAGGGTGGACCTGACAATCATGTGGCTGGAAGTACCATAAAATTCTAACAGACTTGAACTCACTATCAAGATCTAGTGGGATGGTGCCACCTATAGAATGTGCCTCCTTTCAAAGAGTATGGGGGAGGAAGTGTGTATCACTCATAAGTATATGTGGCTGTTCTGTGCTTTCCCACAGCCTTAGTGAAGAAATACCCTCACCACCCCTCTCTGGCCAGGACCACCTCAGTGCTTTTTCTCTGGACACCTGAAGCATTAGTCAAGATGATTCAGCACCAGAATGCCCCTAGCCCCCATGCCAAAAGCCTCCCAGCATTGCAGAAGACAGGGAGGCAGGGTGCCTTTGGTATATAATGGAAACATGCAGAATGACCCACTGCTAGTGCTATGGCCTGCTGGGTATATGAAAGTCACACAGCAGGTATTCCCAGCATTGTGACCCTGTGAAGGCTTCTGTGTGGTCACCACCTTTTCTTGTGGCCAGCAGGGGTCATGGCCAACTACAGTGTGTCCATCTCATACCCTGCTGGAGGAAGCTGTCTCTCCTGCCTCTCTCTGTGTTCTGCTATCCTTCTACCCTCAAATCTCTGCCCCCTCCCCTTATCATTCTCTGCTTTTTTTGTCCTCAGTGAACTTTGACACTGCCTGTGTCAAACTCTATTTGTCTGCCTCACACTGGGCATGGGGACAGATCTTCTGCTACCCCTGGCATTTGCTTTGGCTATTCTCTGGGCTCTATTTTGTGCGAGTGGTTAGATTTATAAAAATGCCCAGGATCTCCTAGGTGTACAGAATATCCATGATGAACCCTGAAATACTCCTCATCCCAATTTCTATACATAGAGGCTTGCAGCTTTTTACAGAGTACACACTGAACAGAAGCTATAGTAGGTGTTCCCCTATTGATCAGGAACTTTTTTTTTTTTTTTGCTCCTAACACAGACCCAGGTGAGGGAGCCTCCGTTGCCTGCCAAGGACCACAACCCATGTCTTCTAGAAATCCTCCTCTTCTTAGCTTGTTCCTCCTCTTGGGAACTTGGCTGCTCAGAGCTGGGCCCACAAGCAATGAGGGATCCTGCCAGATGGCCTGCCATGAGCCTTTTTGAGTAGCAATGTAAACATAAGTGCTGCCCTTTTCTATCCCTGAGCCAGAACTTACAGCGCTGCTGGCTGTGGAGCTTAGTTCTCTTAGTCTAGCAAAACTCAGGAAAACCAAGGATAAAGAGGCAATCCTCAGGCTCATGCAATCCTACCATGGATGAGAGAGCGCTGGCAGCTCTTACTAGTTTACGTTGGGAAAGGCTTTAGGTTCCCTACATCCTCGAGATATCATTGTTAGGGACAGAACAAGAGAGGACAGGAGCAGATGTGAGCTTGGAATTTTCACCCAGGCCAAAAATGTGTGTCAGCACCAGGTGCAGGCCTGCAGGACTTCTGCAGCTCCTGGACTGGGCTGCACTACCTCCTATTGTGCCGCCAGAGGGCGCACTGAAGGGTTTATCTGTCTGACTCATCTATTGGTTTAGGAGCCAGAAAGGCAGGTCTAGACACCTCCCTAAAGCCCTCTAACCAATGGTATTCCTGTCACCAGAGAGCAGTGTGTGTGCTTGCGAGCAAAGTTTGACCCGCCCCTAGCCTTGTACAAGGAGGTGAAGACGCAACCTACTCCACTATACCCCAGACACTAGACAAGCAGGCCTCCAGACCCATCCTTTTCCATCACGGTGTCTTTGTCCCTCAAGTAGTAGTCCAGGGAATTGAACCACAGGTCCTTGGTGATGATCTAGAACTACAAGAACGACACGCTGCGCCCTGAAATAAGCCCACACAGAAGAATCCTACAATTGCATGCTGGAGACTCTTGGTGACAACCAAAGTGTTCGCACCTCAGCAATGTGGTGAGAACCTGGGTAGTTGTGGTCCACAACCAGCAGATGAAGCTCTGGACACAGGTGTCCTTCTTGATGCAGGGTGTTTTGTTTTCAACAGCCCAGAACCACTGTATCGCAGAGGAACCAAATGCCTCCTACCCTGGAGGAGAGGAAATTAGGGGAGGATTCAGACCAGATCAGACCAGGCACCATCACTGCCCTCTGCAATCATCCAGGCAGCCATATCCCACCAGCTCTAGTAAGGACATAATCCTTGGAGATCACTTCATTCTTGAAGTAGGGCTTCACATGGAAGAAAAACTTCAACCTGCAATCTTCCTGCGGAAGTCTGTCTTCCTCCACCTTCCAGGGAACAATGGGGGATAGCACCAAGAGGAAAGGAGACCAGTCCTGGGTGAGCTGAGGTAGGCAGGTTGCTGGTGGTTGGGTCACTACTCATTCACAGCTCTGCCCCTCAAATGCCACCACAACCACCCTTGCCAGGCCAGCCTCTAAAGTGGTAAAGACAACCTCATTTTCATCCATGATTATAGTCAATATCTGTGGGTGGTTCACAATCTGCCTCAGGTGAAGGACCTTTTCCTAGTCAGGGAAAGAGGAAGTAGGCGCAATGTTAGGCAGCAGGTCTGGAGACCATTGACAGTTGTGAGGGTTGGATAGGGGGATGTGTCAGGCTTTAAACCCCAACAGCTCCCCTATCTTCCTTAGACTCTGCCTTTTGCAAGACCCAGCCTCATCCTCAGGCTTATCCTTCCTTTAGTAGTATGTCTACCAATTATTGACTATACTGATTTCCCCAGGGTTGGCTTGTAACTAAGTCTTCTGAATCCCAGATTGTCCTGGGGAGCTGTTGCTGGACCCACACTGCTTATATTAAGATAGGCTCTAATTCTCCCACATTCTGCCTATCATGCTCCCTGATTCCTCCACAGTGGACTTCACCATTGAAATGAACACTGAGTCCTATCAGCCACCTGGCTATGCCTAGTATCCTAGAGACTCTTTGGCTGTAAGGCAGAGCATATATTACTGCCTCTAGACTATATGTGGAGAGCAGCAGCACTGTTGGTCAGAACCAAAGGAGACTCTGGGCAAAGTGAGTGTCTTCCAGAGGACAGTACTTTGCACATCCTAGGTCCAGGTTTGGACCACCTTAGGTATAGGTCCCAACTCCTACAGCCAGGCACAGACTGTATATCACTGGCTTGGTGGTGGAAAGACTTCCCCAGGAATGTTTCCTTCAATGATGTGCTACCTGATAAGGCATCTATCCTACTTTAGACAGAAGAACTTTCTTCTCCATCCCTACCATAGGCTCACTCATTACCTAAGGGTCACTAAGGTGTGTCCACATTGTCAGCAAGTGGCTATGAGAAGAGGGCCAGAGTGTCACACGACCTGACACCTCCTGTCTCTTTTGCCTTGGGCAGAGTCCTTTCCCCTCCCATGCGCAGCCCATTCCCACTGTCCCACTGTGCCACCCCTAATGAAGGAACAGACAAGGAGGCTTGTCCCAGAAGCCAAGGATGCTCCAGATGATGGTGCTCCAGAGCTCAAGATGTGCCTTCATCCTCTACCACATGTTGTGCTTGAAGTGCCATGAAGTGCCAGGCACTCCCTCTGCTCAGGTCCTGCTGGATCTCTTGCAGGGCTCCGAAAGGAGAATGGTGCCTGGTAGAAAGCACACTCCACTGCCAGCCCATTGCCATCCTCCTCCTGGGTGTCCTCAACTTAATGCACATTGTCCTGTAGCAGCTGGGGCATCACCGCCCCCCCTTGACCTCTTCCATCTGAACAATCTCCATCACTTGGGCAACCCCCAACTCTGACTCCACCACCAGGGATTCCATGCCCTCTGGCTCTGCCTGTGTGAAGCTTTCTTGCACAGCCAGCTCCATGGACATGCTGGCTGCCTTAGCATGCCCACAAAGAACCACATGAACCTCCCAGATGACAACTCTATAACAACTGTCCTCCTGGGCCCACTCCACTGCCAGCCCCCGAGCCTCTCCCCCTGGAAGGACATTTTCCTGACCTAAGTCCACTAAAGCTTCCTGGGGAGGCCCAGCACCACACAGCCCTGCCTGGCTCACCAATAGGCCCTACCATCAAGCAGAGCCAACTGTAACAGCGGAAGGCACCTCTAAGAGCTGAGATTGCACACTCGTGCCAACACACATGAAGCTTGAAGCTATAAATTCTCCTTGAACACAATGGGTCCCATTTGCGTCTTCACCACCTTGTGTGAGGGTAGGTGCAGGTCTGACTCCTTTTGCTTGGCCACACACTGCACTCAGGTACCCAGCTTCGCTATTGGTTGGAGGATGTTAGGATGGTGACTAGACCTGCCCTTTCAGGCCCTTAAGCCAATAGATGATGGTTTCAGAGCCCTAATCCTGTGGGTGTGCCCTCTAGTGGCACAGCAGGAGGCATTGGGGCCCAGTCCAGTACCTGCAGAAGTCTTGCAGGCATGGAGCTAGTGCTGACTCTAGCTTTTGACTGGGGTAAACCTTCCAAATGCACATCTGCTCCTGTCCTCTCTTGTTGGGTCCCTGACAATGATATCTCATGGAGCAAGAGGGAACGAATATTTAAACTAGCAAGAGCCACCAGCACTGTCTCATTCCCTGCAGGATTGCAAGAGCCTGAGGCTTGCCTCTTTACCCCCTGGCGTTACTGAGGACTTTGCTAGAGTAGGAGGAAAAAGCTTCACATCTAGCAGCACTATAAGGTCTAGATCAGGGCTAGGAAAGGGCAGCATGTATGTCAAAGTTGCCAGTCAAGAAGGCTCATGGCAGGCTATTCAGCAGGATCCCTCATTGCTTGTGTGCCCAGCTCTATGCAACCAAGTTCCCAAGAGGAGGAACAAGCTAGGAAGAGGAGGATTTCTAGAGGACATGGGTTGTCATCCTTGCCAGGCACCAGTGTCTCCCTGGGTCTGTCTTGACAAACAAATAAATAAAAAACCATCCTGATCAATAAGGGAAACACATACTACAGATTCTGTTTGGTGTGTGCTCTTGAAAAGAGCTGCCTGCCTCTATCTATAGAAATTGGGATAAGGCCAGATTAGGGGCATTTCAGGTTTCATCTTGGACATTCTGGATACCCAGGAGATCCTGGGCATTTTTATGAATCCAATGCCTGGCATAAAAGAGACCCCAGCTGCAGAGAATAGCCAAGGCACATGCCGGTGGTAGCAGAAGATCTATCTCCATGCCCAGTGTCAGGCAGACAGACAGTGGATGACAGACTGTGACATAGACAGAGGCAAAGGACAGCAAGAACAAGACAAGCAGAGAATGACAAAGGGGGTAGAGAGTAGAAGGTAGAGGGATAAAGAGACAAGAGAGTAGCAGGAGAGCCCCATCTCCCAGCCAGTGAGGAGATGGACACACTTACTGTAGTTGGCTTTGACCCCTGGTGACCACAAGAAAAGGTGACAACAACACAGCATCCTCCATGGGGGTCCAGAGTCAGGAACAAATGCTGGGGGATTTTCATATACCCAGCAGACCCTTGGGAATGGCAGTGGGTCTGCATGCTTCCCTCTCATCCCCCCAAGACTTGCCTCTCTGTCTCCTGCAGTGTTGGGGGGTTTGGGCAGGAGGGCCAGGAGAAACTTGGTGCTGAATCATCTTGACTAATGCTTCAGATGTCCAAAGAAAAAGCACTGAGGTGGTAGTGACCAGAGAAGGGTGGTGAGGTTGTGAGGAAGCACAGCACAGCCCATAGGGGTGGTGAGGTTGTGGGGAAGCATAACGCGTACTACTTATGGATGATACAGACTTCTTTCTCCAAACCTTTCAAAAGGAGGCACTTTTACAGGTGGGACCATCCCACTAGATCTTGATACTGAGCTCATGTCTGTCAGGATTTTATGGTTCTTCCAGCTACATAACTTTCAGGTCAAAACATGAGTTGTGTCCTTCATGCCCATCTTCTGGCACCAGTATTGACCCTCTATTCTCACACAGGCATAGGGGCTGCACAGAAGAGTTATACTCAGATATTTATGGTAGCTGCATGGCCTGGCTGGAGCTCTGCCTTTCTGGTGCATCACTGATGTGCCCTCCTGCTGGAGAGTGTGAGCTGGCTGGTCCCGCCCTAGTTGCGGATATTATAACACTACACTTCTACTGGCATAAGGAAGAGAAGGTGCAAGAAACCCTGACGGTCTTGGTGGCAACATGCTTTCCCTTGCCTTCTTACTGAATAACTCCACTTTGTTGCCTTATGCCAGTTCACCAGGACAGGATTTGTATACCACAGGGTATACACACATGACACGATTGTTGCTTGCAGATCCATCACCTCCCAGAAAAGCAGTCTGAGCAGGGCATGCATTTTCTTATCTCAGCCTTTTCTTAGTGAAGACCTTTATAATCAATGGACCCTAAACCACCATCACCTAGACACATCCTCATTCCCTCCATGTCTATCAGCATCACCCCTAACCTGAGCCATTTTCTTCCCAGCATTCTGGTGACCACCACTACAAAGCAGCTCTCTGGACACCTCCCACTGGATCCAGGGAACTCACACTGCCAGTAGGCTGGGTCAATATCTGACAGAGATGTGGGAGAAAAGTGTGGCCTTGCAGTCCATAGAAACTACAGGTCATTTAAAATGGTGAGAACTTCTTAGGAAATGTCTACCTCTATCCTGAAAATGCATAAAGAATATCAGAGACATGTGGCCTTTCTGGGGAGCTATCCAGCTCCCTAGCGCAGGAACATGAGGATGATTGTTTTACCTGGAGCCCTGAGGTTTCTCTATGCTCCATGGAACCTAATATCTCCATCTTCCCAGGGTTTCTGCAATAGCAATTCCCTTTTCCTAACTGTAAGCCATGCCCCCAAAGCCTAGAAGCCCTACTAGCATTAGCATACCTATGAGAAACAAGCAACTGGAACAGCTTGTTTAACTGAGAGCAAAAAGATTCCCTCTGAGTTTGCAGGTGGATATCACAATGCCTTTATTTAAAAGGGACAGTGACAAGATCCACTGTAGCCCAGACAGTATCAATGTACTGATGCCCACACAGGCACAAAGACGTGAATGTTAGCACGCAGGGCAAGGAAGTCTTTGGACAGCTGATGTCTTTTGTCAGGCCCAGCAATAGATGGAAACTTGAGGACACCATGGGAGGCAACGCGGCAGTGGAGGAACAAGGGACTTTCACAGCGAGAGCTACGTGGAGGTTGAAGCTCGCGGTGACAGGGCTTTGAGAGAGGGAGGGCTTGCTTGTAAAGAGAGGGCAAACTAGAGAGAGGGCTGAGAGGAGAGGGACAGAAATACACAAAGATGCCTTGCGGGAGCAAGAGACACACACAGACAAGCTGTGGTGGGGACAGATGCACACCAACATACAGAGTGCTGTAGGGGCCCAGGGACAAATGGAGAATTGTCTGCTGTGGGGGAGAGACAGTTAAGGTGGGGGACCAAAACAGACCCAGGTGGAGGGGGGGGAGCCTTGAAGGCAGAAGGAGACACAGGGGGAGGTGTTGTGCTGACACAGACAAACAGAGATTGTGATCAGGTAGAGACAGTCCCAAAAGGCGCCTTGGGGCTACCGGACCCACACACAGGCTGGTGACTGGACAGACATTCAGCAATGGGCCTGCAAGAGGATAGAGGTGCCAATCGGGATATGCTACCCAATGGGATGTTTGTGTGAGCACACACACTGCACCCCACCTCAGACCTGCCTTCGGTTTTGGAATCCAGTCTCCCTGGGCCCTTTGTCTGGCATGGGTCACAGTGGCTCTAACTTCTACAGGGTAGATTCAGACTTTGCTGTGTGGGGTCTGTCACCCCTTTAGGAGTCTTGGTCGGCCAGGCCAGGTCTCTGTCCAGTGGGCACCCAGATGAATCAGGTCTACCAGACCCCGCAGTTTATCCTAGAGGTTCCGTGGAGACTATCGGCGGACCAGGCCAGGGCAGACTATCGGCGGACACTCCGACAGGAAATGCAGTTCCCAGGACTGGGGTGGAAAGAGGAATAGCAAACATGGGCCTGGCCAAGGAGCCCCAGCGAGGTGCATCACCCTTTGCTGGCGGAGCTCCTCTCTGTCCCTGCAGATAGCTGGCAGGATCTGCCAAGCCTGGCTCGCAACAGGCTAAGCTTGGGCAGAGTCCTCTCCCTGCCCACCATGTCACACAGCAGGGTAGGACCAAGGATAGGAATGGGAGCCAACAATTGTGGTTGAGAATCAAAGACACGTGAAGGAGGGAGAACATGGCATGATCTTTGCCCATGGAGATATTGGTCTTGCACTGAGACTGGGACAAAGTCCTAAGGCCCATGTTCAAAGTGCCCACCTGGAGTTTTCACGATGTTGGCCGCAACATTTCAAAGCTCACAGGGGTTTTTGGGAAGTAGCTCCATGCAACCCCTCCAAGTCCACAGCCCACCAGGATTAACTCTTGTGGTCCCTTTTTCCTCTGTCCCCCATACTCCCCTGCCCTTTACCAAGATACACATTAAGGATGAAGACACTTCCCTGTACTGGCCAATTCTAGCCTCACACTATGAGGGGGAGTCCATTCCTTCCAGAATGACTCCTGACCAGAATGTTCCTATGGGAGTCAGTCATTCCACAATGACTGGCATCCTTTATCAGCAGGGGAGACAGGGTAGAAGGCCTTACACCTGCCTTCTGCCCATAGCACCTGGCAGAATGGCATACTGTCTGAGCTTGGGATCCTCAACCTAGGAGGACCCTCTCACATGGCCCACCATTGGCATAGGCCTCTCAACTCAGCCCCTCTCTCATCACCTCTCCTTGTGTGCATGTAAATGTCCAGACACAAGGCCACAGGTACGACAAGCAGTCATGGGGATCCATGCCTCAGGGAAGCAAACACCTCTTCCCTGCAACTCTCCTTGGCACTAACCCGAGACACAGAAAGTCAGGGCCCTCTTCTTAACTCACCCTGTCACTCTCCCCTTCTGAAACCAGGTATATCACCCTTGCACTTCTAGAGAAGAGCTATGGGGAATGCTGGCCTCAAAGCTTGGTGTGTAGGCCAGAAACAAAGGATGAATGGATAGCCCCCCAAAGGAACACAGTTCCACACTGTTCCAAGGTTCTCATTTCTCTTTCCTCATGTCTTGTCAGGACCGTGAGTGATCCCACACTCTTTGCCTTCCTGGGCAATTAGGGGTTACCAGGGACACATGATGCCTGTCAAAAGGCTCTTGCCTCCCATTTCCCCACCTGCAAAGTCTGCAGAGGGACAGTCCTCTGGGCTTTATCTTTGCCTGACATAACCAAGCTACCCACCTGAGGTGCAATGCCAGCGTCTCTGCACACTATGCCCCTGTTGGGCCAAAGGCCTCCACTTTTGGGGCCACACTCGGCTTTCACATAGGTACCCAACAAAAAAATCCAAAAGTTTCAAGTGCTTTCTTTCATCCACTGGGTTGTCCCCAGCCTTCCTATCCACACATGGGGACACAGCAACACTTCGTAGACTTTATTGCAACTCTCCATTAAGACCTATCCTCTGTGCATTTAACATGAACAACCATAGCTCCGTTATGTCTCCTATTTGTGACAAACAGAAACTTCATTGCCTACAACCACTGAGGCCTCTCCATCCTCTGTTGCCAGCATCTAGAAAGCTGTGGTACAGGTACAGGCAACAGAGAGACAGACAGATCACCACCCCACAGAAACAAACACATACACAAACATACAGAGCATATCACAAGACAAGGAGCACACACAGACCAAGACAGAGAAGAACACATAGGAATTGAGAGGATACTGTGACTCTGAATGACATGCGAATCCTGGAGTTTGGATGACCATATCCTTCCCCTGGGCAGGCACATTGTCCCTTGAGATCTCCCCAGCCTTTTCAATCAGTGCTCCACTCCTGCGCTCCATGCTACTCTTATCTCATATCACTACACTGACCAGAATTGCCTCTTTGAGCATTTAAAAAAATAGCTGGAAGAGGCTTGGCATGAAACTTGGGAGTTTGATAAGTTTTCACAGTAATTCTCCAGAACAAGTTTACACATGTCCTGGAAGGCTCAGATGTGGTATGTGGGAGCCAGACTGAATGGCTGGAAATGGCTTAGAGGGACCCCTGGGTGGGTTGAAACCCAAGGCATGACCATTCAGGGAAACACACTGATTCAGCCCTGCTTCCCATTCACTGATCCTTAACCTTGATTGGGCTTGAGCTTCCAACATGACATGTGTCTCTCAACTTACCTTTCTCTCTAACACCAGATAACCTTTCTTCACCCCTATACCCACTCTAGAGACTCACCTATTCCACTGTATCCCAGACACCAGACAAGCAGGCCTCTAGTCCCAATCCTGGGCTGCTCACCTGACCTCCTCTCTTCTTGGTCATGGTGTCTTCCTCTGTCTGGTTGTAGTCCAGGACATTGAACCAGAGGTCCTTGATGATGATCTAGAGGCAAAAGAATGACACACTGTGCCCTGAAATAAGCGCTCACAGCAGAATCCTACAAATGGCTGCTGAGGACTCCTTTCCTAACAACCAGAGGGTTCGGACTCAGCAATCTGGTTAGAACCTGGGCATTGTGGTTGCCACAACCAGCAGATGAAGCTCCAGACACTGGTGTCCTTCTCGAAATAGGGTGCTTCCTGGTCATCAGCCAAGGACTGTCTTATAGGATGTCCTGTATCCTACAGTAGAGGAAATTAGAGGAGGACTGAGACTGGCCCAGGCAATCACTGCCCTCTGCAATCACCCAGGTAGCCATATCCCACCAGCTCCAGGAAGGAGAGAATCTTTGGCGATCACTTCATTCTTGAAGTTGGGCTTCAGATGGAAGCCAAACTTCAATCTGCAGCCTTCCCTAGGAAGTCTGGGTCCCTTCACCTTCCAGGGAACAATGGGGTGCAGCACCAAGAGGAAAAGAGACCAGTCCTGGGTGAGTTGATGTTGGCAGTTTACTGGTGGTCACATTACTTCTCTTTCACAGCTCTGTCCCTCAAATGCCACCACAACCCCCAGTCTGGCCAGGCCAGACTCAGCCTCCCCGGCCTACCTCCAAACTGGTCATGAAGGCGGGCACTTCTTCGTCTTTGTCTGCAATTATAGTCCATATCTGTGGGTGATTCACTACCTGCCTCAGGTGAAGGACCTTTTCCTAGTCAGGGAAAGAGGAACTAGGTGCCATGTCATGGAACAGGCCCGGAGACTTCTGACGGTGTAGGAGTGTCGGACGGGGGGAACATGCCGTGCTTCAAATGCCAAGGGCTCCTTCATAGTCTTCAGACCCTGGCTTTTGCAAGTCCCTGCCTCATCATCAGGCTGCTCCTTCACTTGGTAGTGTGTCAACCAACAACTGACTGCATTGACTGCTCCAAACCAGGCCTCCAGAATCCCAGATGGCACTGGGGTGCTGCTGCTGGACCCACACTGTCCATGATCAGGATGGGCCCTATTCTCCCCACATTCTGCCTACCGTGCTCCCCGCTTCCTCCCCAGTGGGTGTTCCGCTGTGGAAAATAACACTGACCCCTAGTGCCCACCCGGCTATGCCTGCTTACCCTAGAGGCTCTTTCGCTGCCAGGCAGGGCATATGTCACTACCGCTAGGCTGTGTTGGGGACAGCCAGCGCAGCTGGTCAGAACCAAAGGAGACTCTGGGGAAAGGGAGCCTCTTCCAGAGGACAGCACCTTGCACCACTGTAGGAGATAAGCTCCCTTTGCTCAAGACATGACAGTTGCCTCAATGTGCTCCTTCAGGAGACTTGTTTCTGTGAAATATTTCCTTGCGGCTTGAGCTTCTGTGCTTGCCTATAGAAAAGCAAGAATGTAGAGTGTCTCACCCTAGGGGGTATTGAGAGACAGCTGAGGTGAGCTGGGGGATGGACAGATGGGTCTTGGAGCATTGGGTTCTATTCTCTGTCTTCCTCCATTCATTAGCATTATAATGTATAACTTAACTTTGGGCTAGCAAGGACAGACAGCCAGACTCCCTCATGTTTTTACTCTAAACAAAATCTATCGTATATGTGTTCCTCAGCCTTCACACTAGATTGTAATCCTAAATGGTTGCTTCCTAATGTTACTTGACTTCTTTGTATATGTGTTAAATTCTTACTGAATGTTGGAAAGTATTTAAGGTAATCAGTAAAGTTTAGCCGGG
>CAUYTI010083446.1:0-51101 GCA_963575145.1 Galago senegalensis
GATCACTGTCGTGAAGACTTCCATTACAATGTTAAAAAGCAGTGGAGACAATGGACAACTTTGCCTGGTTCCTATTCTGAGTGGAAATGATATCAATTTATTCAATACAATATTGCCTGTGGGTTTGCTGTTGATGGCCTCTATCAGTTTCAGAAATGTTCTTTCTATACCAATTTTCTTAAGTGTTCTGATCATGAAGGGGTGCTGGATATTATCAAAAGCTTTTTCTGCTTCAATTGAGAGAATCATATGGTCTTTGTTTTTTAATTTGTTTATGTGATGTATTATATTTATGGATTTACATATGTTGAACCATCCTTGGGACCCTGGAATGAAACCCATCTGGGTCTGATGTATAATTTGTTTGATATGTTGCTGGATTCTGTTAGGATCTTGTTGAATATTTTCCCATCAATATTCATTAGTGATATTGGTCTATAATTTTCTTTTTTTCTTGGGTCTTTTCCTGGTTTGGGGATCAAGATAATGTTTGCTTCATAGACTGTTTGGGTAGTATTCTTCTTTTTCTATATTTTGGAAAAGGTTGAGTAGTATAGGTACTAGTTCCTCTTTAAGGTTTGGTAGAATTCTGATGTGAAGCCATCTGGTCCTGGGCTTTTCTTTTTAGGGAGATTTTGTATAGTTGATGCTATTTCAGAACTTGATATAGGCCTGTTCAAAATTTCCCCTTGATCTTGGCTAAGTCTTGGATGGTGGCATGTTTCCAAGTATTCTCAGATTTTTATATTTCTGAGAATAATATTTCTTGTAATATTCATTAAGGATTTTTTTAATTTCTGAGGACTCTGTTGTTATTTCATCATTACCATTTCTGATTAATGAAATCAGAAATTTTACTCTTCTTCTCCTGGTTAGGTTAGCCAAAGGTTTACCTATTTTATTCACCTTTTCAAAAAATTTTTTTTCTGATTGATTGATCTGTTGTATAATCCTTTTGTTTTCACTTTCTTTTAATTCTGCTCTAATTTTGGTTATTTCTTTACTTCTGATGGTTTGGGGTTTGAATGTTCTTCCTTTTCCAGTTGTTTGAGATGTCCCATCAAGTTGTTGACTTCCTCTCTTTCCATTCTCATGAGGATGGTTTGTAGTGCTATAAATTTCCCTTTTAGGACTACCTTTGTGGTATCCCAGAGATTCTGATAATTCGTGTCTTCATTGTTGTTTTGTTCCAAAAATTTGGTAATTTCCTTCTTAATCTCATCTATGACCCAGCTATTATTCAACATGAGGTTATTTAGTTTCCATATTTTTGTATGAGTATGCAGATTCTTGTTGTTATTGAGTTCAACTTTTATTCCCTGATGGTTTAAGAAGATACAAGGAATAATTTCTATTCTTTTAAATTTGCTAATGTTGGACTGGTGACCTAAGATGTGATCAAATTTGGAGTATGTTCCATGGGCTGATTAGAAGAATGTGTATTCAGTTTTGTTAGGATGAAATATTCTGTAGATGTCTGTTAAATCCAATTGTCGAATGGTTAAGTTTAAGTCCAAAATTTCTTTGCTTAGCTTCTTTTTGGAGGATCTTTCCAACACTGCTAAAGGAGTGTTAAAATCTCTTACTATTACAGAGCTAGAGGAAATCAATTTGTTTATGTCTATTGAAGTCTTTCTTATAAATTGAGGAGAATTCTGGTTGGGTGCAAAATCTTAACAATTGAAATCTAATCATGTTGAGTGTTACCCTTAACAAATATAAAGTAACTATCTTTATCTTTCCTTACTTTTGTTGGTTTAAACATATTGTATCTGTGAATAAAATTGCAACACCTGCTTTTTTCTGATTTCCATTTGCCTGGAATATAGATGACCATCCCTTCACCCTGAGTCTATATTTATCTTTTAAGATAAGATGAGATTATTTTATGCAGCAGATATCTGGCTTGAGTTTTTGTATCTAGTCAGCCAACCTGTGCCTCTTTAGAGGACAATTTAAGCCATTCACAATAATTGAGAATATTGATAAGCCTGGTAGAATTTTGGGTATCGAGTTTTTTGAAAGTCCAATGGACATTTTTAATCCTTTTGTCACTGTGGAAGTTGGGATTTGATCAAAAGTTTCTGAGTGAGTTTACTTTTGTAGTGGAAGATTACACTGGTCATTATGGAGGATAGTTCCGAGAATATACTGGAGAGCTGGTTTAGCTATGGCAAATTTCTTCAACATGTGAATGTCATTAAACTATTTAATTTCTCCATCATAAATGAAACTCAGTTTCACTAGATACAGGATCCAGATTGAAAGTTATTTTGTTTTAGGAGATTAAAAGTTGATGACCACCCTCTTCTAGATTGAAAGGTTTCAGCAGAGAGATCTGTAGTGTAATGTTCTTCTCCTTGTGGGTTATGATTTTCTTGTGTCTGGCTGCTTTCAAAAGTTTCTCTTTCATATTAACTTTAGTGACGTTAATTATCATGTATCTGGGGAGTGTGTTATTCAGGTTGAGTCATGCTGGGGTTCTGAGACTGTCTGGTATCTGAATTTCAGAATCTCTTAGCATGTCTGGAAAGTTCTCCTTCATCATCTCATGAAGAAGGGCCTCTGTGCTTTGTGAAGCAATTTCGTCACCTTCGGGAATTTCTATAATGTGAATATTAGTTTTCTTTGAATTATCCCAGAGCTCTCTGAGAGAATGATCCATTTTTGCTCTCTATTTCTCTTCTTCTTTGAGTGCTTGGGAGCATTCAAAATCTTTGTCTTCTATGTCAGAAATCCTTTATTCTGCTTTCTCCATTCTTTTACTGAAGGATTCTACTATATTTCTCAGATCTTTGAGGGCTAAAAATTCTTGATTCAATGCGTCAAAATCTTTGATGATTTTGTCTTTGAATTCATTGATTTCTTGAGACAACTTTTGAATTGTTCCTTGAATTTCTAATTCCAACGTTATCTCCATTCCATTAATCTTATTTGCAATCCAAACTCTGAATTCAATTTCTGAATCAGCCATTTGTCTATGAACGTGATCTTCTATGTCTGCTGTATTCTTCCTTGGGAGAGTTGATCTACTCTGCTTATTCATGTTATTGAAGTTTTTCCCCTGATTTTGCCCCAAGATTATTTTAAACCATTTCACTAGATTAGCAGATAAGGTGAAATCGGGTTGGGGACTCCTGGAGTAGTGATTAACCAGCCCTTTGCCCAAGAGCTATGACTGGTGTGTGTACCTTTTCCCCTAGAGCTTTGCAAAGGACCTGTACAGTGCTATGGCCTGAGATACTGGGGATTTACTTGGGGCTAAGTGGCTCTGTCTTGTTTTTAGTGGGTCTCTGTCCTACCCTAGTGAATTAGTTACTCTGGGTTAAATTCTTAGCTGTGGAGAAATACCAGCATTTAAGGCACCCCGACTGGAAAAGAAAAATCAAACCTTCCCACAGCCACACACCCAGGGTATCACTTTGGTTAGTCCTTGGGTGATTGGTCCAGTCTGAGAGAGCACCCGGTCTTGAGCAAGGGAGTTCAAAAGGTCTCTGGAAACTAGATAGCAGGGGTCTGTTGGCAGCTCGAGTATGACTCATTCTGGTGTTCCATGGAGTCAGAAGGACCCCTCTAGCAAAAGAATTAGTTTGGGAAGTTTGATGCCTCCTTCCCTACCTGTACCTCTGTCACTCCCAGTCACTAGTAACCCCACAGGGCTATGACCCAGTTCCCTCCAATGAGCAGATGCTCCAGAGGGTTGACCCTACCTGAGTCACAGAGACATCTTACGTCCCCTCTGCCAGGCCTCTATACTCTGCCACCATCTGACGGGGGAAGCTGAGGCCTAACAATCTCAGGTGGTTAATAGAAGCTGGGGCAGCTCACTCAGTTCCAGGCCAACCCCTGATTGATGTTGTTGATACTTATATTTGTGCAGAATTTGTTTTTCTGTCCTGGTTATATTCCCCTGCAGACCAGGCACTGTTTGAGTTCACAAAAACTGTGACTCAGCCCATGTCTGTGCTACTGCCTGGAGCTGGTGTTTCTGTTTCCCCTGAAGTCCGTGTTGGGGTGGGTACAGTTAGAGTTCACACTCTGCTCAGAGTTCCTGCCTCAGCCCACCTGCCTTTGTCTCAGCTATGATTCCCCAAGGGCTGGGCATTTCTTTGGCTCACTAAAGCCATCCTGGCTCAGCCCTTCCCTGGGAGTATGCTGTCTCTGCGCACATGTCTTCAATTCTCCCTCCCACTGAGCTTGGCCCAGGCTGGTACAGCCTCAGGCATACCCTTTACTCACAGGGCCTGTGTTGCCATCCCAGATCTATTCCACCAGTGTCTGCCACCAGAGAAGATGCCCAGCTTTCTCTAGTTGCCTAGAGAAACAGGGAGTGTCCTTCCAAAGTATCCTGAGGGATGTGAGCCCTATTGTTCCTGCTGCTGCCGCTGGTGCTCTGTGCCACATGGTTCCTTCAGTCCACCATTGGTGCCACATGGTTCCTTCAGTTTACCATTTTTTCCTTACCCCTGTGCCACAGAATCAGCACAGACCTGCAACAGCCCACATCTTGTCTATACCTCTTGAGAAAATGCCCCCAAATCTGGATTCCATAAGGGACAGTCTTCCAGACCTCAAGGTGAGAGTGGAGGGGAGTGCTGGGAGTTCAGAATTGCAAGTAGAGAATATATACAGTTTTATGCCTGACAGGAGAGTGCCATGGCACCCTAGTAGGGGAAGAAGGTCTGGTTTTCAGAGGGTCTCTCCTGTGGAATAAAATGGGAGGATGTTTGAACTCTGCTCACTTATTTGTAGAAAGTATACTGTGAGGTGTTCATCCTCATTTGCTTGGTGATGAATTTTAAACCTATAGTTTGTATCCTTGGGGTTGCAGCTCACCTCAGCAGGGTTGATGTGCATTCTTCAATATTTTCTCTTGGCTCAGCTCCAAACCATTGGCTTACTTGCTAAACTTCTGTCCTTTAACTCTCCTTCTGGATGGGAGCCTCTGTGGAAAGCTGGCTCCAATTAGCCATCTTGCCTCTGCCCTCCTATGCATGTGGTCTTTGGGGTGGTCAAATCCATCCTGAGAATATCTCAGGGTCCTACCTTATGTTACCTCATTAACATAAACTCAGGTATGATCAAAAAGACCTCCTTATAAATAATAATAGACATTCCAATTCAGAAAATATCATGGGTTTTGGTAATTTTGTGCCCAGAAGTAGGGATAATGATTAAATGTGTTTCTTATTATGTATGTTACATTTGTAATTTGATAAAGGTTTTCACATATGTCATTATAGGTAATGAAGGTAGGAGTAGAAATTACCTCCACTGGCTGAGTGTACATTTAAGGGACAGTGGTGCCAGTGTTTTTGGAACCATCAGTTGTTTATATACTACAACATATATATTAATTTGGGCTTTCTCAAGAGAAGATCCCAAGGTAAAGATTTTAAGTCATCTATTTGGGAAATAATCACAAGAAATAAGGTGAGGAGAGTGATGAGTGAGACTGGGAAGGGAGGAAATTCGATAAAAGGGGCTCAAGTGAGCAGAGCCCTATGGCTAAGGCAAGACTGAGGTAAGGGTAGCAGGTGCCTAGGATGCAGGATTTAGGGGAGTGCCAAACACTGGGAAACCAGGATAAACAATATAAAAAAACAGTTCTTAGAACATCAAAATTAATACACAAAAGAATCCATGCAAACAAATTCTCCAAATTTTATATAAAGACAGTAACTTCCTGGGCCATATTGAAGCCAGAGGCAAAAGGGAAAATACATAGAAATATCTCTTTTGTGTATTTTTTAATAGTCAATATTAAAGTACTGAGAAAACAGTGTAAAATTGAAGAATAGAGGTATTAAAACCCATCATTATTTTAAATTTAAACATTTTATTTAATATCAAACACATTTAGTTAGTTTTACTTTATCAGTTTTCAAGAAAGCAGACTCATAAATAACAGTTTTATTAAAACAATTAACCATTTAAAAATATATAAAACAAAGATATAGAAGCATACAGATTTCCTTTTGCTGCGGGCTCCAATATGGCTTAGCATAGCATTAGTTACCACTGTGGCTTTAATCTGCTGGGATCCTTGGAGAATTGTCCTACTGAGAAGATAGGAGACTGAGGCCTTGATCCATCAACTCTCATGCTCTGAGGCTCCTCCTGTGGGTATTGACTTCCTGGCACTCCCAGCATTCTCTTAGGGGAGGCCGATACTTGTATGAAAGATGCTATTGTCATCACTGTGGTAGACCTGATGAACATCCAAGGCCACAGGCTTTTACACTGTAAGCCCTAAAAAAGCTCCAGGGGCTTTGTAGAGGTGTGGGGAAAAAATCAGACTCTGGTTTCCAAATATTTTTTGGAAATATCTATGTACATGGGGACAAAGAGTGAGCAAAGCTAGAAGCAGAAGAGCTGTCTTAGAGACAACTGTGATACCTTAACTCTAAGATAATGTGGGTTTGAGCTAGGAGCATATTTATGAAATTGGAAAGAAAAGGGAAGAGGAAAGGAAATACTGCAGGTCATGAGTCACTGTGTCCTGGCCACCAAGTAGATATCTTGGAACAAAAGGAAGGAAGAACTGTACATGAGGCTGTGTTTTCCCATCAGTGACTGAGATTCTATTTTTAGAGATGAAAACTCAAAAGAAAGAGCAAATTTGGTGAGGAGAAAGGTTTGGATTTGTACATATGTGGGGGACAGGGATCTAGGCAGTACTTACATCCAAGAACATCAAGGATGATATGGAGGGCTTCAAGATTGCCAGACTCTTTTTGCCTGATTTGATGTTCATGGAATAATTTTTGTAGACCATTTTCAGTCTTGAAGGGACTTGATCCCTCTACTTCAAGTGCAGTGGGAAGCCACAGGGTTTGGGGAATAAAATGCTGTGATTTCCACATTTACTAACTAACTGTTGCACACCATGAGAGATGGAGGCAGGGGCAGAGTGGAAGCAGAGAGATTAGGTCAGAGGTTACTGCAGGGGTCCACATAAGTAAGGAAGAGGATTTGGACTGTGTACAGGGGTTAATCATCTCACACTGGCTATTGACCTTTGAAATCTCATGGGACATCTGAGTGGGGATATTCTTTTAGACATTTATGACTGCTTGCTTTAGCCCAAGAGAACATTGGTGCAAAATAACAAAATTTGAGAAAAAATGGCATAATTTGTACACTGTCTACATGGTGGTGGTAGTAGAGGTCATAGCATGGAATCTCAAACAAGACTGTTGTGGTATTTTGAAGTCCTAGACTCCAGAGCCTGAGACTCTAATTTTATTTGGAGATAACGATATTCTAGAGGTCATTCTGGATTGGGATAAGTCTTGCTTGCAATAGAACTGGTGTTTTTATAAGGAGAGGAAAATTTGGACAAAAGACAGACAAATGAAATGATAATAACATCATACAACAACAGAAGCAGAGATTGGAGTAATACAGCTTCAAGTCAGGAGGATCAGTGGCCACCAGCAGAAGCCAGGGAGGGGCAAGGAAGGATTCAACCCTGAGTTTCAATGGGAGCCTGTGTCTTCTGACACCTTGATTCCAGACCTCTGGACTATACCACTGTAACAGAAATACATTTATGCTGTTTTCAGGCCCCCAGTTTGTGGCACTTTGTTAGGGCAGTTGTAGGAAATAATACAAACATAAAAATTTGGAGGTGAGTGGAAAGATAAATGAATACGATTAAGAAAGATTGGTGGGAAATAAAGAAAAAGAAGCAGGAACCCACAAAAATGGAGTGTTTTAAGAAACAAGAGTTAAATTGGGGAGGTTAAATATGGCTGAGCAGGAAAGAAGCAGGATTGAGCCAAGGCTGTGTTCCTTGTCCACTTTGTTGGGGATAGGAGAGGCTTAGAACCACAGGGTGGACAGACAGGGATAGGCCAGAAGGTGGCGCTATTGAGGAGAGTCTCTATATTGAGACAATTTGGAGGAGAGAGGCAAGAAGAGATGGGATGAAAATATGGTAAGACAACAGTTGGAAATGCAAAGCTTTATTTCTTTACCTCTCTCTTTCTCTCTCTCTCTGATAAGAAGGGCTTGAACTTGTTAGCTGAGAGCATATTTGTAGTCAGTAAGAACAGAAATTGAAAAAATACAAGCAGTGAAGAACAGTGGGTCCCAGATAGGACAGGATGAGAAAGGATCAATATTAAAGGTGTGAATCAGTTTGGAGGCCAGGAAACAGAACCAGCTGTCTCAGTTTGAGCCAGTTACTTAGCTCCTCTGAATCTCAGACAGACCAACTGTAAAATTTTGTATGGATTAAATAAGACAATGCAATGTCAATTTCACCACTTTTCTCAGCACATATTAAATAATTAATAAATTTATATATATAGTAGAACCTCCATAGTTGACCACTTCCTTACATTGACCACCTCCTTAAGTTGACCTAATTTCTATAGACCTGCAATGCACCACATGTACATATCAGTACAATAGTCCTAGTTCCTTATGTTGACCATTTCATATGTTGAACAGTTTATTGCAGTCCATTGAGTGGTTAACTTACAGAGAGTCTACTGAATTTTATAGTATATGTATATATGTTTTTTAAAACAATCTTGGCAAATAGAAAATACTAAAAAAATTATACTTCCTTTTCACTCATAGCCCCTTTTTTCCTGAGACAAGATAGAATTTTGTTTACATACAATTCTCAGACAAAAGGAGAAATTAGAAGGAACAATAGTTAGATGACTTATCCTTGGAATGAAAGAGAAATTTAGCTTGTTCTCTCAAAAACTGGTGAGGGATTATATGAATGAAAAATGTTTAGGACAAACACTGTGTGGAATGAAATGGGAAATGCAGGGATTGTGGAGCAACTTAATAGCACCTGTGAAGGCAGGATGATATTGATTTGTAGGATCAGTAGGTAAAATTGATTTTTTAACTATGGAGGGGCCCTAAGATTCCACCCAGTGATCACCACTCACCAGTTTATCTCCACCCTTGCTGGCAAGTTGGATTTACTGACTCAAGTCTAGCAAACCGAAAAGCAAGGATAGGATGTCACTTACAAGATTAAGTTGTAAAGAGGCCATGGCTTCTGTCGTGGGATGCTCACTGTCTCATTCTCTCTTTTATCACTTACCTCCAAGGAAGTTTATATCCTCAGCCCTGTAGAGGGGCCCATGTAGTGAAGGAGTCCAGCTCTCAGAAGGGGCTGCATACCTGGCTGGAAGCTTGACTGTGCCTTCATGAGAGACTGCTCCAGGGGCACCTCCCTGACTAAGCTGCACCCAGACTCCAGAACCTCAGAAACTGTGAGAAAATGTTTATCACTTTAAGCTGCTAGGTTTTGAGGTAATTTGTTACTCAGCATTAGATAACTAACACATTTACCTTTAATTAGCAAGCTGAACCAGAGATAACTTACACAGAGGACCCAGGTGGCTAGGGCAGAGTAAAGACAGCTTTTCCTTAGGACCAGGGGACTAGGGCAGAGGAAATACAGCTTTTCCATGGTCATTCAAGGGTTTAGTGCCCTTTCCTACATAAGTCACCACCGTGTTCCTGGTGAGAGACGTTTAAGTAAAGGGCATCAGCACCATTCAAAATTGTGAAGGTCAAGGTTGCTGATGTCAGCTTTACCACATCTGAAAGTGCTAGCCCCCATTGCCTGCCAAGTGTGATCATCTTGGAAGCCCCAAGACTGCCAGCCATACTCAATGCAGCTTACTACTCACCAGCAGGGACTACTTCCAATCAACGTGCCTTTTAGCTGGGTTCTTCTCAGACACCCATTTGTCACAGTACTCAAAAGTGATAATACTCTAGGTATCTGGAAATTGCACACTGGGGTTAAGAGGGAGAGTATAGCTGAAGTTCAGTTTACAGTTCACTTCTCAAAGAGATGGCCTTCCCTGGGGCAGAACCACAAGCTTGTGAACCTTTCATACCTCAGGGATCCCAGAGGCTGCAGAATGTGAATAGCACTAATCTGCAGGTAGCCAGGTGGGAAATGCTGTATATTTGGTAACTAATGCTCATGGGATTTGCTCTACTACGGTCCTGGCTGGAGGTAGAAGTCTAGCCAAGCAGTCATTCCAAAGACAGTATCCTCTCCCACCTCCACAAAGCAGGTCCTTCCTTCCTCAGGGCCTTCTAAGGTATAAAATGCAGTAAAGAGAATTTTCTACATGGAGCACATTGATTTCTGATGGAGCATCTTTAGGGGACCATTTGGAAATCCAACTGCTATTGAAGGGTGGCCTTCAGTAGAGGACAATGGTCAGAAAAACCTATATTCCCAGCAGAGGGGACACGGTGTTTACTGCCATGCACTGGCTTATGTGTAGGACCTGACTCATAATCCAGGCAGTTCCCAGGGGGTCACTGCTCCCCCAGCCCTGCCTCCATTCTTGCCCATGTGGTTTCATTATACTTTCCACCTGAACCACCACTCTCACTATTGTTCCTCCTGATCTAGGAAATTCTCCCTATTTAAGGCAAATAGGAGATTTTGTCCTAAAGCTATGACTTCTCCCCTAGGTTTTTTGAAAAACAAACCACAACCAAAAAGATTTAAGAATTTATTTATTCATTTTTTAACTTCTCCATTTTTTTCTGTATCATCTTTTTTTCTGAGAACTTTAAATATTCAATAACTAGCTGACTAGCCAACAGAAAGTCCAAGGTATAGAAGAAATCCATTTAAAAAAATTTAAAAATGGCTTAATACTACAAATAGACTCTACTCATACACATAAATACATTTATAGAATCCAGAAGCTATTTATGATGTAATCATTTCTATAAACAGCAATTTTGAATAATTGATGTGATTTGAGATCCTTAAAGTGATTAAGTTCTACAGCCTCAAATCCCTAGGCAGCCATTGAAGTCAGAACAGGACAATTTCTGTTCCTCTAGTTTCCAGAGTGCCCCTGGGATTGGCTCAGGCTGTAATAACAATAATTGCTTCTATTTGTTGAGCATTGATGTTGTAAATCACCCTGAGTTAAGGACTGAATGCTTTGTATCCATAAGTGATATTCCATACATGACCCTGGCAGGTAAAGTATTATTTTTCTCATCTTACAATGAAGAAACTAAGTATAGAGAGGTTGGGTAATTTGTTCAAGGTCTCCCAGATAACAGGTGATAGAGCTGATATGCAGACCCAAGTCTGTCTGATTCCAGAGACCTGGGTATTTCTACTTTACAATTGGATTAGCTTGTATTTTCCCTACAAGTAGAGCCTGAGACAAAAATTGTGTACAGTTAGTTTATTTATAAGGTGAC
The DNA here is from genome assembly GCA_963575145.1 of Galago senegalensis. NCBI lineage: Eukaryota > Metazoa > Chordata > Mammalia > Primates > Galagidae > Galago > Galago senegalensis. The sequence goes on from CAUYTI010083446.1 coordinate 11,230, forward strand.
CCTAGAGATTAGGAGAGAGAAAAAGAGAAAGTGAAGAAGGAAGGAAGGAAGAGCCCGAAAAACTGGAATTCAGTGCTTTCCAGGGCTTTCTAAATAGCTTATAGGCAGATATTTCATAGAATTTTCTACTTGTGAACCAATAAGGGCAAACAATTATCCACCCCCTAATATTTGAGGGCTATTCCCAGTGGCATTGTAAATATATTTCTAGAAAATTCATGTATGCCTGATAAGTGGACTTTACTGCTTTTGGAGTATCAGAGAAATGACCCCAGAATAGAAGAGGAAAGATTCACAGAAAATAAATTGAGATGAGACACAGTGACTGTGAGGGAAGTCTGAGCCTATAATGACCTGAAAGGATGTGATTTGGGACACCAAAGACCTCTGATACAGCCAGATTCCCCCAGATCCAGCCCTTCCTGACCACAGTGATAAGTGAAGCCTTCTGTTGCATTGGCTTTGAAAAGACAATAAAGTTTGATTTCCAGTCACACCAGATTGAACCTTGAAAGTACATAGATGATAAAGATATTCTTCATGGAGGTCAGAAGAATACAGAAGATTCCTGGGTCAGAAACAAAGGACTTTACAACTCAGGACACACAAAGCATCAGGAACATCATATCTGTGTCAGTTCTGTTTATCCTCAAGCCCAATAAGGGGTTATGCAGATGGATTTAATTGGATACCTGCCCATACATTTCCAATGATTGCATTTCAGTAGAGAAACCCAGAGCTCAAGGAATCTGAATCTTGTATGTTGGGCAGATAAGTCCTCCCTTTGCTTGGAAGAAGACATTATCTTTATTTTCTTGAATAATAGGGATGCTTGCCACTTCCTTCTACAGGAGATACTACTTCTGTCTTCGAAGGATGTAAGCAAACCTGGCCTTGACTTCAGAGGGAGATACTATTTTTGTCTTCCAAGACTGCTCAGTATACAAATGTTCTTGAAAAGTTAATCTAGTACAAAGATCAGTTCATGTCTCGCTCACAAGATGTGCAGAACTGGGAAAAAAGCTCATAAATAATTTTCTTTTAATGTTTTATCTTTTCATCAAGTAGTGACAGAGTTGGCTTTGGGTTAACTCATACACAGATGTTTTACTGCCTTTGAAAGAGACATAAACCTTCAACACATGAGGGCAAATTGCCTGATTTGGAGGGGCAGACGATAGAAGGGCAAGTGTAAAATACCTATATTATCATCAATTTTTGAATGGAGGGAGAGAGAAAAAAATGGTGGGGGTAGTAGAACAGAAAGAACATGATTCAAAAAGGATATGGAAATAGTGTAAGCATGGGTGCATTATTAAATGGATGGATGGATATAGAAGTAAAGGAAGCTAAATGAATGGTATATACATGATTTTATGAATAAAGAGATTAGATGAATGAGAGAAAGAAAGGGAATGAAAGAAAAAGGAGGAAAAATAGGGACACAGGGAGAAACTCACAAAGGCTGAGTTAACAGCAAGACAGAAATAGATACTTGGAGATGCAGGGAAAGGCAGAGAAAGAATATGGTGGGATGGGTAGTTGGAGAGAGATAAGGAGTGAGAGGGTGAGAGAAATGGGATGATGAGTGGATAACTATATGGATGAAAGATAATTAGAGAGAAGAGGTAATATCATAAGAAGGTTATGATTTGGGACTCTATATTCAGATGTACTGGTTTGGGTTCTGCCACTGAACAGCTTTAGGCAAGTTCCTGTCTTCATCTGTCAAATGGGAATGATAATAATAATACTGGCCTCCAAGGGTGACTTTAAGTCTGAAATAAAGTAAGTCTCATAAATGCTTAGGAAGTTGGCAGGCACATGATAATGATGCTACATAGAAAGATAACTTGTTACATCAGCTGAGACACTCATGCCTATAAATCTTACAGGCTTCAACATTTTCAGCACTCACATTAAATGTTTGCTTCCCATTGGAGCCATTGCTGAGTCTGGCAGATGTGACAAACCCTGCTAAAGCCAACATTGGCATTCAACACTCAAATACCAATTTTATGCAAACGGGATCTTCTCATTATGTTATCCTTTTGCAATCCATAATTATTGCTTCTGAATGAATCTGAAGTTTTTCTTCAGCTCCATGAAATGAGGTCACACTACTTATACAGTAAATTAAAGGCAAATTGAGCAGATGATATGTATAAAATAAGAAACGTGCCATTTTTAGAGCTATTGACACAGTGCTAAATGAGTTGGTTTCCAATCCAAATCAAGTATTTATATAATTTGGTTCAGCATCCCAATATGCAGATAAAAACTTACACTCATTACAGGCTTATTACTCTTTTATTCTTTATAGAGTTAGCATTTATAATGAGGAATTACTGTGTGAGTCCTATGATTCCAGTTTTACATCCAAGCACATAATGTTTTACAGTTCATTCTTGCTGAAAGGAAAAAAAAGAAGATATTCTTGCTTGAGTTATTTTGGTATGTCACATTATGGAGAAGCATTTCCAAATCAAGTGACAGTGAAAAGCACAATCTAAAATGTTTGGCTACATCACAGCACATTAAAGATTCTTTTATCTGGACCAATTCTTTAATTGTTATCCATGCATCTAAACATTTACATTTCAAAGGATAGTTTTTATAATTTCCAGGACACACTAATAACCAATTCAATTAGTTACTCACTTTTAATAAGGGTAGAATGAATAAAAAGTATCCCAATTTAGAAAAAAAGTATGTATTTTTTTTCAAACACTCCTTTGCCTCTCTCATCTTTTAGTCCTGGTCGGCCTTATGAGTAAACAATTTCACAGATGGTGTAATTTGAAAAACAGCATGATAATGCATGTGAAAATGCCTCACAATACTTTCTTGTCCTTTTTTTTTAATTAAATATATCTCTGGTTATAAACTCCACCATTAGATAGTCTTTCATTTGGCTTAAATAACCTTCCTTTTATAGAACCTCTTTTAAGTTGTAAACATTTTTAAATAGGAAAGTTTGAATGATGCTGGAGGTAAATTCACTTTATTTTCTTTCTAAGCCTTTAGATTCAACAGACATCCTGGAATCTAACTTTAGTGTTGATCTGAATAGATCTGGATATCTGTAGAGATGGGAGGCCTGTCATTCATTTATTCATTCATTTGTTAACTGTTTATTGAGCTCCTACAACATGTCTGACACTGTGCTGTGCTACTGAGTATATAATTTTGACTTTGCCCTCACAGGACATACAATTTATTGAGTGGTGACTGATGCTTAGATAATCACCAAATTAAAAACTGATGATTAACCAGATGCAGTGGTTCACACCTGTAATTCTAGCACTCTGGGAGGCTGAGGCAGGTGGATCACTTAAGCTCAGAAGTTGGAGATTAGCCTGAGCAAGTGTGAGACCCCCATCTCAACTAAAAATAGAAAAACTAGCTGAGTATGATAGTCCATGTCTATAGTCCCAGCTACTCAGGAGGCTGAGGCAAGAGGATGGCTTAAATCCAGGAGTATGAGGTTACTGTGAGCTACTGTGGTGACTCTACCACAGCAACAGAGTGAGACTCGGTCTCAAAAAAAAACAAAAAAACAAAAAAAACCCCTGATGATTATGATAATCTCAATGAAGGAGAGTTGCAATGAGTTTTCATGGTCTGAAAAGATCCTATAGCAATGTGAAAGTCAGCAAAAGTTAAGTTGTCTAAAGCCATGATGCTATCCAGGACAGAAAACTCATATCCAAAGGAAGGTCAGATGCTCCTGAACAAGAAGTAGAAACCTTTGCAGAAAGGAGACAGGCCACAGCTTACTGGTTTAGAGAGCTAAGTACTAAGAATAAAATTTGCCTAGATAGAGGGCTCCAAATTCTGCTCTTCTGTGGTGCAGAGGGTGGTTCTAAGTCACTCCTAGTGTCTTCCTGCTCCTTTGACAAATGTATCTTTTCTTCAGTTTCTAGAACTCTTGTTCTGAGTTTCTCCTGGTGTTCACCTCATGCGGTACCTTGTGATATAGAAATATGGGCCTATACTTTGCCTGTTCCTGGATATCCAGTTTCTTTCTTTCTTTCTTTCTTTCTTTTTTTTTTCTTTTTCTTTTTTTTTTTTTTTTTGCACTTTTGGCTGGGTATGGGCTTGAATCTACCACCCTGGTATACAGGGCTGACACCTGGACATCTAGTTTCTTAAGCTCAAGATCTAAGCTTAATATGTACTCAATAAATGCTAGGTATATGAATTAATAACAGTAATAACCCTCTAAGAGAGGTAGCAGTATGACTATTCATCAAAAGGAAATGGTGTAGGAATGGCTAAATGATTTATCTAATGTTACTCATTAATATGTTGCTATATCCAGACTTTGACCCAGGTTCAGTTAATGCGAAAAAGTGTTGGAAACTTCCTACTCATTAAACAAGGACATAAAAACAACACTCCTTATTACTTAAGTCATTGAAGATGATGCTAAATGTATGTCTGATTTGTGTATAGTTTGCAGAGAAAAGGAGTAGGTTATCTTATGTTACAGTAACAAACAAACCACATATGTCAGTGGTTTAAAGCACCAGCAGTTTGTTTCTCTAGTGTGTTACATGTCTACTGCAGGTCAGCAGGGGCAGAGCAACCACCATTGCAAACATTGCTTCTCACCACACTGAAGAGAAAAATAGAGCCTGGAATGTCTAGAAACTCAATACTCTGGAGTGGAAGAGACACACTGTCCCTTTAACACCCAACTTACTGATTTGAGCTAGTTGTGTAGTCTTACCCTTTCTGCTAGAAAATACAAAGACAGAATGTTTAGCAAGCACCAATGACTTCCACAGATACCACGATATAGATTTCTTTTATTTCATCATTTATCTTCTAATTATTTGATACTTGTTATGTGAATATACAGTATACTAGTTGCCTATCACATAACAATCACAGAATCTCAGTGCCTTACAACATAAAGCATTTATTTTTCTTCCATAGATGTGTCTGTAGTGACATGCCTGTGGTGACATGCAGCCTGACATGCAGCCTGACATGGCACCAGAGGCTATATGAGACAAATGATTCTCATGGCAATGGTGACAGCATAAGAAGGGCAAGTTCAAACATACAATGTCTCTTACACATTTTTCTTAGTAAAGTATCCCAAGAATGGAAAAAAAAATGTACTCAATACTATTATGATACCAATATATAAATAATTATATGCCTACACAAACAATAAAACACAAATATAGTCTAGCAAAGGGGAAGGGAGAGGAGGGAGAAGGAAAGGGGGAGGAGGGAGGGTGATTGTCAGGATCTCACCTAATATGTACAATGTGAGGGTGTTCAGAGCACCTCCTGGGTAATGGGCTCAACTACAACTTGAACTTTACCTTAGAAGTGAAAACAATGTAAGCTAAAAATTTGTACCCTCATATTAATTTGAAATTTAAAATATTAAATAAAAGTTTTTTAAAAACCCCTAGGTTAGAACTTTCACAATGACACATGTAACTACATTCATTCCATTGATCAAAGTGAGCCTCACAGCTAAGCCCACAGCCAAGGAGGCAGAGAAGTATAATCCACCTCTCAAGGGACAAACTGCAGAGTGTATGACAAAGTATGGAGCTTCAGGAAAAGGTGAGAATGCAATCAATATGAGCAGGAATCAGACTGTACTTCTCTACTTTGTGTAGCTTTTATATTCTATAGAAAAAATCATGAGTGAAATATGCAAAATTTTAGATATAGTTACTAAAGAGAAAAAAGTAAAGCACAGAAAGAGTTTAGGACAGTGGTTAACATTGTGGTCAAGAAAGAAAACTTTACAAAACAACTGATAATTTAGTACATTGATTTAGAGGAGGTGACAGAGACATTTATGAAGAAATCTGAGGAAAATCAGAATAATAAAGCAATACAAAGGCTGATGGCATACTTCAGGAGTGGGAAGGGGGTTGGTGAGGCTAAGATAAGTGAATGAGGTGGAGCAGAGGCAAAATGAGCTCAGATTGTTTGGGGTTCATGATGAATTTTGTCTTTTAACTCTGAAAGAGGCAAATATTCATTGGAGTATTCTCAGGAAAAGAATGATATGATCTGCTTATACCTTTTACTGAACTAATCTGGCTAGTGTCTTGGGGATGGACTGGTGCAGGGAAGAAAGGAGACAAGCTAAGAGACCATCATAATACATGTTATAGATGAAAGATCATGGTCACTCAGGCAAGTGTCATAACAGTGAACATGGCATTGATAAAGTATGGTGTCAGAGATCATGGAAAGGATTTTGGCCAGATCAACTGGGAAAACAAACAAATAAACAAAGAAACAAAGAAAAAAAAAAAAGAGCTGCCATTTCCTGAGATGGAGTAAACTCTGTGAGAAGCATGTGAGCATGGAAGATCGTAAAGCCTGTTTGATGCCTACTATGTTCAAGGTGCCTGTTAGTCATTGAAGTGCAAATGTTAATCAAGATGCCAAATAAACGAGATGAATAGAGGAGAGGTCCAGGTTGGAGGGATACATCTGGAAGCGCTTGCATGTTTTGTATGCTTGTGTGTGTGTTTGAAGCTATTCAAGGTCAGGAGACTAGATGAGATCACAAAGGGAGTGAGTGAAGATAAAATAGTGACAAAAGGCAAGACCTGAACTATGGGAACTTCTAGTTTCCATATCTAAGAACAGACAGTTAGAATAAAAGGCCAGAGGTGGATGTGGAGAGAAGGGAACACTTCTGTACTGCTGGTGGGATTCAAACTAATACAGCCATTTTGGAGAGAATTGTGGAGAATCCTCGAAGATACAGACATAGACCTTCTTCCATTTGACCCTGCAATCCCATTACTAGGTATCCATCCAAAAGACCAAAAATTATTTTACCACAAAGACATTTGCACTGGAATGTTTACTGTGGCTCAATTCATAATTGCCAAGTAGTGGAAGCAACCTAAGTGCCCACCCACCCATGAATGGATCAGCAAACTGTAGTATATATATGTGTACCATGGAATATTATTCAGCTATTAAAAAGATAGAGACTTTAAAACTTTTACATTTACCTGGATGGAGTTGAAATACATTCTTCTTAGTAAAGTATCACAAGAATTAGGGAAAAAGAAATATTCAGTGTACTTCATACTAATATGAAATCAATATATAAACAATTATGTTCCTAATAATAATAAAACATTATTATAGTCCGTTGGGGGTAGAGAAAAGCAGGAGGGGGGAGGAGAAAGGACATATGGTAGAAGGAAGGAGGGTGGAAGGTGGGATCTCACCAAATGTGCACATTGTGAGGGTGTATAATACTCAGAGCCCCTGAGTGAGGGGCTCTTCTACAAATGTTACTTTACCCTGGAAATGAGAGCAATGTAACCTAATTACTGTACTCTCATATTAATTTGAATAAAGTTTTTAAAAAATGACCAGAGTAAAAGAGAGAAATGATGAGAGTGTAATGTCATAGAAATTAAGTGAAGAAACATTTTAAAGGTGGAGGAAGGTTTCAACTATGTCCAGTGCTGCCAACAGATCAGGTAAGACACGAATGGATAGAGCAATGTGAAGGCCATTGATGATCTTGTGAGAACAGGTTATTTGAAATGATGGGTCAAAGGCTTTGTGGAGATGGGTTTCATAGAGAATGGAGCAGGAGAAATTGGTGATAGTGAGTTTATAGAGATCACTCTTTCAAGGAGTTTTACACATGGAGAGAGTAAAATATTTTTGTTTGTTTTCTGGAGGCTGATGGGGAATTAATGGAGTTTTCTTTATAGTTAGGAAAAACATTATGATAAGAACAATTAGAGCAAGAAATGATAATGATACAGAAGAGAATGGAAAGTTCCTGGATTGATGGCCTGGAGTGGTGAGGAGAGGTTCTGTGTGGAAAGGGAGGGGTGTGCTTCATCTAAGAGCACCTTTCATTCACATGATCAAAAAGGAAGGAAAGTAGGTGGAGAGGTGCTAGTGCTAGTAGGAGCAGGTAGAATTGGGTAGAAATTTCTTCTGCTGCTTTGTTCTAAGAAGGAAAGCATTTGTATATTGTCCAAAGTTACTTCTTTAACCTTCATCTGAGGTAGCCCCAATCAAGCACCTTCCAATAGCCATACTGGTTCTGTAATGCCAAACAACTACATAGTATATTTGAAATGGTCAACACAGGAGGAAATGAAGGGCCCCAGAGAGGTCATTACAGACATCCATAGCAAGAACATTTATCCATAGTGAGAACAACTTTACATGACTTAGAATAGCTGGGTTTATGAAAAAGCAAATTTTTCGTCTTCCCATAGAAACTCTTTCACAGCAGAATCACTTGGTGCTTAGATTCATATTCCTTTGTTCCTAGAGTGTGTAATTCTAAAAAGGACATTTATTTGCTTGAAGAAACTCTGTTAGACCTCTAGGGTGAGACATAAGGGTTACTTCACAGCCATAATTGTTGACAGCTGCTCCCTGAGAGTGGTAGAACCCAATCCAATGTTGAGGGTATAATTTGAACGGTCCTTGTCAGCTGCTTTTAGTTTTGTATGGCCTTCATATGTTCTACATCTAAACTTTCTCTCTTTATCTTGATATTGAGATCCTTTCATCATCAGGCAGTTAAAAATCCTCTTTGAAAAAAATATTTTTCTTTTCTTTTTTTTTTTTTTTTTTTGAGACAGAGCCTCAAGCTGTCCCCCTGGGTAGAGTGCCGTGACATTACAGCTTACAGCAACCTCCAACTCCTGGGCTCAAGCGAGTCTCTTGCCTCCACCTCCCAAGTAGCTGGGACCACAGGCGCCCGCCACAACACCCGGCTATTTTTTGGTTGCAGCCGTCATAAAAATTCAATAATCAAGTGATATTTGGAGGCATTTATCTCTCCTTCTGTATTATCGTATTTTTGACAGCAGGGACTGTCCCATTCTTTTTGGCACCCCTTGAAGACCACCTTTCTATAGAATAGGTATTTAATAAATTAATTACTAGGTAACGTTTTTACTTCTCCCTAAGCATAATTAAAATTTGCTTAAGAAAGGACTACATGAGCAAAGTGTCAGAGGTTAACAGCAAGCCTGTTTAAAACAATAGCATACGTGAACTAATTATGAAAAGACATCTTTTAATTTAAAACTCTAGTTTTTAATTATTTTTATGGCAGTTTATGTTTAATTTTACCTACCTCATCCCTAGCTGTATATAACATGTTTCTATTTTAATTGTGCAGCCAGTAATTACTACAAATGTGTGTAGGCTCATTTCTTTGTTGTTTGTTTTTTTTCTTTAGTGCTCTAGAAATTGGAAGTGAGCAGCTGTTGGGTATTATTAAGTTCTCATGGAAATGACAGTGATACGTGGTCAAATAATTAATGCTTTCAAAATGGCTGAGGCTTACATCCCTCTCTACAGCCTTGGTGTATAAAGAATATTAAACAGAGAAGATCTCTCTGGGAAGACACACATAAGTGTGATAGGAATTAGATATCTTCAGTTTCTGCCCCTGGCCATCTGACAATAGCTAAAATCATCCTATAGCAATTAGTTTGTGCGACTCAAGAAAACACTCCTTTCTTATTAGTGGCTTAAAATACAAACATTTAGTTAGCTTATGATTCTGAAGGTTGATTGGCAATCTGGACTGCGCTCAGCTGGATGGTTCTTCTGTTCCTGGCAGGGATTACTTATGGTTAGCAGCCAGGTTGCCTGGGGTCTGGCTATTTCAAAATAACCTCCACTGATATAGCTCAATTATGCCCCACATGTCTTTTTCTACCTAGCAGATTATTCAGGGAAGAAGTCTGGGAAAGAACAGAAGCATGGAAATCTTTTTAAGACCAAGACTTAGAACAAATACACTGTCACTTATGCAACATATTATTGCTCAAAGAAGTTCTTGAAGCCAGCAAGCTTCAAGGAGAGGAAAATAAAATTTATGATTTGATGGGAAGAACTGGAAAATAATATTGAAAAGGGCCTGGATACAGGGTGATCATTTATGCAATGTAGCCAATCTGTCACATCAGCTAAAATGAAATTTACTTTAGAAATCTGAGAGAAAAAGTGTATCAGTTGAGTCTCCAGGTGTTAATAGCTATAAACTAATTTGGACTTGGTGCTGTAGTCATGACCAAATGCCAGTTTTGTATGCAGGCACTACCTGTTGGAGAGGGATTATAAGTTCTTGCTTCAGAAAAGAAATCTTTTTCTGCTGAATTTTGTTACTAGTTTGGAGACAATAAAGACTTAATCAGGGAAAACTAGCAAAATCAATCAATGTCCCCCCAAAAATCCTGAATGGAGTCAATTTTATCCTCCTCCACCAGCAATTCCTTCTCCCTTTGGACATGTAATACTCCAATTTATTGCCGCCTTGTCTTCAGGCAACCTGAAAGTAGACATAACTATGGTGCTAGTTGATAGCGAAAATGTCAAGGATATTTCCATTTTTAGAGGAGCCTGTTGACATTGCAAATCATTCAACTGTCAAAGACAAAAAGTTGTGATGGAATCACAGGTGGAGATGCCCATACCTTTGAATAGTGTACTCTACCTGGATTTTGGATAATTCTGGGGTTTTGTTTGTTTGTTTGTTTTTCTAAACATAGAACTAGCTCTTATAAATGTCAGTCCCAAACTCAAGTGAGTGGAATGCTGAAGGAATGTCCCACATTTATTAAGTGAAAGGTAATGGCTACAGCTACTATAGTTTCCCAGTGCTATGATGCAGTAGCATCTTGCTATAAGTTTGGCTGTATTTCTTTTATTATCCTTTTTTGATTCCTGCCATTTGTGTAAGTTATATTTTCCAGCCTTCCTGGCAGTTCTTGGAGCAATTTGATAATAAAATTCCCCTCTAATAATCCCCTTTGCTAATAAATCTCTCTTCTGCTAAGTTAACCAAAATAACTTTTTGTTGATTGCAATCAAGAACCTTGTTGATTTATACAAAAAAAAATGTTTTTCTGTAAGTCTCCTCAGGTTTTCTTAATTCTTAGTCCAAATATTTAGTTTTCTGAGACCAAGCTGAAAATTAATGCCCTCTTGCCATATGTTGCCCTTTCAATGTGCCTTTAAATGCGGGTGAATAAGAAGCGGTGGTGCTCTAATCAGAGCCCCTTACCAAGCAATGAACCTGTTCTCAGATGCTACATGTTCTGGCCACTGAGGCCTCACAGTTTACCCTAATTCTTGGCCCTGAACTAGGGAATTATCCTAGTACTCAGAGACACTATGTCTCCCTTCCTTCTTACCCCATTGGAGGCATTTCATAGCCAATGATTAACTGATACAATGGTAGAAAGGTCAACTCCTTGCCTCAAAGAGGGACTCAGAGGGACTCCACCCCTCATGGATTAGACCAAGACTAGACTCTACGAGAGATAACTTCCTTTCTCAGCTCTTTCCCCTGCCATCTTTTGTTTTTCTCATTCTTCTGAATGTTCTTCCTCAGTAAATTATGTGCACTTGAATGTCTCTTCAGGTTCTGCTTCTAGAAAAGCCAGTCCAAGATTAATTTTGGATCTAGGAGAGGGGATATTAGTTGTACAATCTAATTGCTATAGAAATGAACTCCAACTGTCAATGGCTTAAAATGATGAAAAACTGTATTTTGCTCAATTTAATTCAATGTGTTTCTACTTCTATCTTGTGGCTCTTCTCTTCCCTATGTTTTCAGTGTCCTCTCCATTCAAGGGAAAGACAGTGAGGTTTGCACTAGGGTCAGTGCTATGGCCAATTCTTGGAAGTGGTGACCTTGCTTCCACTGCATTCTATTGTGCAGAACTCAGACACATGTGCCAGAGACACTGGAAAATATTGTCTAGCTATTGTGCCCAAACAGGAGAGGAGATCCTGAGGTGAGGCCTCGAGGCCTAAATATAAGAGAGACAGTATAAAGTAGCAGAATTGGGAAACTGCAGTAATGAGAAGCACTTATGCAGGAAAGCACCCCTTGTTCATAGCTTAGTTAATCATATTGACTAAACAAAGGATTTTATTGAGAGTGAAAGTATAAAATTTTAAGAACTAAACCAGCACCCCAAGGGTAAAATAGGGCTATTCTGGGCATAAAAGATGGAGGGTGGCTCTAACTGTAGCTGACTCATAAGCACTCAAGAAATTCATATCACATGGATAATAAAAATGTTTTCAATGTCATCCAGCTGGTGCACACACCACAAAGATGTGTTAAAAAGAAATAGAAATACGATTCCTAAAATCCTATTTTAGGAATTTAAAACTTTCTGGCATCCTAACTGTGCTGGTTACCTCTGCACCCCTTAAGAGTAGTCAGTCTTTGAAGAGTATAAATTCTCTTTCTCTTCTCTATCCATTTTCTCACATTGGCATGATCCCCTGTATTTCTCTTTGTATGACTATTTAAGCTGGTCAGTTTGGTCCTTCCTTGTCTGGAAGCAAAATGCAATTCTTTCTCCAGCTTCTAGAAGAAATCTAGAATGCATTGAGGGTGTAGGTAGATTCACCATCTTTTATAGGGAGGGAAGGCAGATCTACCATTTTCCTGGCTTCATTCTTGTTCCACTCTTCTTTCCTCTTAGAGATTTCTTGTAGCTCTGTATCCCTTTCCAAAATCCTTGTCCTGAAAAGTGACCCTAGGGGAAGTGGTTTCAGCTATTTGCTATCATTGCTGCCTTGCGAAACAATAGTTTCTCCCTCAGCCCCTGGAGTTCCAGGAGGCTTTGCCTTCATGTCTGATCACTTCCTGCAATTCACAATAGCTTCGGAAGCTCTGCCTTTAAATTTTTCTTCTTCGGGAACACAATCTCTCTATAAGACTTGAAGAATTTTATAAAGATAATGCGCACAGGTGAACTTTAATTTCAAGGAGTCTCCAAAACATATACCCTCTAGGACAAGGTATTTTTCATACTTATACATGTGGGAGGTAGGCAGGTTGAATTCTTCAGGGACCTTCCAACTCAGGGTGAAGTTCCCAATCAGAGGAATGCTACATGACTATGTCTGTGTGGGGATTCAGCAGTACAGGCAGACTAAGTTAGGAAAGTTAAGATAGCTCAAAGGGATGATTTTTATATACATTATCTGGCTGCTTTGGATGTTCCCTCACCCTATGTCCCTGTTTACCCTTTATCCAACCTTCCCAGAGGCTGTAATCTCCCCTCTCTCATTTTTAATCTTGCCTGATAACCACTGATTGTTGTGCATTCTTGCACATATACTCTAATAAAAAATCTCCTGAGAAGCAGGACAGCTTGCTACATTGTTTTCAGGCTGCTGCTTGGCATACAAAACAATCTATGTCCTTCCAGGCTTCTAGGCTTTATGCTATAAGATTTATATAATACAGTCTCTTGATTTCCCCAGTGCCATCTCCCTTGCTGACCATTGTCTCAGGTTGGGGTTCATAAGAACCTCAAAATATACACCTTCACCAACTGGCAGAATACCTGGAGCAAGGTGGCTACTCATTGAGTTGATGGAATTAGTAACACTACAGGAAATTATTTCATAAAATAAAGTTTCTTTTTCAGTGGGAATAATAAGCTCTATTTCAAATGCAGTTATAAATGTGTGTTTTGCATTTGGGGCTTTTCTTAAGCATGATAAGATAAAATGAACTCCATCATTTGGAGAAAATTATAACCTGGATCTTTACCATATGGGGGTTTAGCTACAGATTTGTTCTGGAGAAAAGGGGCTTTGCTTGGCAAGCAACAGTGGGTCAGGGACAACAAATCTGTTCCCATGTCATAGATAAAATTGTAGGAGGTATATTCTTAGCTCTAGGCATTAAGCCAACATCCTCTTTCCTCTTAATGCTTTAAAACTATGCTCTGATTTTTTAAAAAATTTTTTTTATATGCTCTGATTTTTATTTTATTTTGTTTCATGTGCCATTGCTCTTGGGTCAATATGCTAATTCAAACACTAGTTGCATACATTTGCATATTTTACAAATTCTTAACTCTGTAGAGGCAAAATTAAAATTAAAGAGGGTTGTCTACACTTCCACTTGTCTAGTATGGTTTTAAGATTCTACAGAAAATGTCATTCTCCTTTACTATCCTCAAACTTTGTGAATTTGCAGAAACTTTGTGAATTATGGAGTTTGTAATTAATAAAGTTTAGAAAAAAATGAGTTTAATCTAATCAATGAAACTGAAGAGTGGACTTTTTTGAGTTGTATTATTTAATTAACAATGATCAGATATTTCTCATAGTTCTGGACCCAGTGTCCACACATTCAAGTGGAGTGTTGAGAGAGTGTACCATGAACTTATAAGGGAAAAAAATCGGAAATATCATACTTGACTAGAACTTAGCATTCCATCAATAGTGTATATAGAAATCAGTTGCAATATTATGAGCAGTGTCTAGTACTATAGTATCAATAGAAATTTCTGTTTTTAATATCACAATACAATTGTTCAAGATATCTTAAAATGTCATTTATTCTAATCTTTACTTTTTCAATTATAGTATTAGACTTTCCCCTAGTTCTCATTATTTAATGTGCTAATACAGAAGGGCAAACATTATTATATCACTAATTTATGTTTTTAAACATTTGGATTAGTAAATATCACCATCATTCAGTTTTGACTTCACATCCTGTGCATTTCACTTTGTGTATTTACCAACTTTTGCCCAAGGGCCCATCAGCCCATCAGGCTGCTAGTAGGGGCCCAGGAAAAGGAAAAGCTAGCAACTTGAAATTCACCTATTATTTGCCTCTACTCCAGTGATTTTTTACTCCTCTTTGTCTAAACACAGGCTATGTTTTCTCCTTTCTTCTCAACAAGGCCTTGCTAGGATGTCAGTTATTTGCTGAACAGTCCTCTTTCCCAATATGCCCCTTGAAACTTGAAACCCAGTTTCTGATGAAGGGGGAACTCATTTAGCCATAGCTTCATGTATTGCTGAAAGAGTCAGTACCTTTAAGAATAAGGATGAGATTTTAAAAAGATGTATAACCTAAAATCAAATCACACCGTGAAGAGTACTAAAAAAAGGCCGACCTCTATTTGAGCTCCTATAAATCCCAAATCTTTAGGACAGTTTCTAAACATAGAACCACCTTTTCAATTCCATCAGAAGGATAGGAGCTGTTTTAAATGATGTGTCATCTCTTGATGAAACATACTGGAATCATTCTGAACTCATTGTGCTTGCTCCTTGCTGGGGAAAAGCTGAGGCAGAGGAGCATCAGGCACACTGCAGATTTTGGAGGGGTGGGCCCTCCAGAGTAAATATTTAATACACATGAGGTTGGGATGTACCAGCTGTATTTATGAGTTGAGGTTTAATGTAATTGCACTCCCAGTTTGTCCAATCTAAATTGTTTATATATTTATTTATCTATATGTATTTTTGCGCAGCAATGACAGTCAAATTTTAGTCTAAGATTTGCTGCAGAGGAAACACTGAAATTCTTCTTTTGAATGCACAAAAAGTTTTGGTGGGGTGGTTTCTCTTGCTGTGAGAGTGTGGGTACTGTCACCTCACTTCACACTTCAACCTGCCAGCTGTCAGATGGGCACCCCGTTCTCCTGCAACTCTGCTTCAGTCCTCTGAAACTGGCTGTTTCAGATGCTGAGTCATCAACTGCACCAAGCAGCCAAATCCACTGCACATCAGCCTCTAGACCCAGCATATTTTGGGTAACAGGCCAGAGAGCCAAGGATAGGCCTTAGAGCTGTTCAGTAAGCAGCCTCTGCAGGCACAGACCCCACCCTCTGCTTTTCAAGGTCTTTGACCTTGCAGCCTCCCTGTTCCAGGAGCACTCTGTGTCTGCGGTGCAGCTGCAGACCTCACCACTGGCTGACATGCTCTCACACTGGGCCGCTAAGGCAATGTGCCCTTGGCAGGGGATGTCAGTTAGCTAACATAAGCTACTCCAAAGTGGGTATCTTAATGGGTTAAATACTTAAGGCGAGTTGCTGATGGTACCTCGTAGCTTGGCTGGCCACCCCCCTTCTGCTCACTGCCATCCCCAATCACAGACGAAGCACCTCCTACAAAGCCACACAATTTTCTTCATACTCTTTCCCAGCTTGCCCAAGCTGCCAGCACTTTCCTTTTAACTTTGCACTGTGTCAGACAATAGCCACTAGCTTCATGTGGCTTCACAGCTAAGTAAAAAATGATGAAATACAATTAAAAGTTCAGTTGTTCATTACTGTTAGCCACAGCTGATAGTGCTCCACACCCACATGTCGGTATTGTCTCCTCTGCTGAACAATGCAGATGTGAAATGTCACCATCGCAGAATATTCCCTGGCATAGTGCTGTGTAAATACTGCTATGACCTCGTCATAGCTCACTGGCAACTGTTCTCCAATCCTCTCTTCTTCATCCCCTCTCACATTGCTGCCTAAATATTTTTATTTTATTCAAAGTGAAGGTTAGATGTCATCTTACGAGGGTGTCTGATTTGTCACAGGGTCCTGAAACTTCAGTCTTATTTCAGACACCCTGCCAGGGATCTCTCTGCCCCTATCATCTATTCCCACTTGTCCTGCACCTTCCCTCCATCCTCCAGGTAACTGGAACATTTGCTGAACATGTAGCTCAAGTATATCTTCCTTGGAGCTCATTGTATTTGGGAAATGGACAAACAGACCATCACAAAGAAATGGAATGAGGTTGGATACCAGATGCTGCGGCATCTAGGTGAAATGCATCATTGAAGAACCTTGAAGAACAGTGTTTTCACAAGAGCTGGTTTAGAATTGTATCTTCATTAGAATGAAAGGGAAGGGGCAGAGAAGCCTGCGGGAGATAGATTGCTCCACCACTAGCACTGATGGGAACACCTCTGGGCCTCTGTGTCCTCACCTCTAATGAGATGGGGGGGAGGGATGAGAGGGAGAAGGATGCTTAGTCCCAGTGCACATAACTTGCATAGCCCCCACCCCTTCCAGGTCTGTGGCTACGATGGGCTACTCCCATGAGTAGCATCATGGAAGCCAGGGTGAATAAATCCTGCAGATGCAATTAAGGTTCCTAATTAACTGACTTTCAATTAATAATTAAAAAAACAGATTATTTTGAGAGGACCTGAACTAATCAATTGAGCTCTTATAAAAGGATTTGGAGATCACAAATAGAAGTTAGAGAGAAGTCAGATACCCTGGCCTGAAAGAAAGTTATCATAAGCAGAGAGGACCTTGACATGGAGTGTGGAGTTGCCTCAAGGGCTGAGAGCCCAGCTTTACATCAGTCACAAGAGACTGTACTTGGTTGACAACCTGAGTAGTCTTATACTGTTTTAGACTTCTTCATGAGAACCCCTGCTCAGCCACCCTCTTGCTTCTAGCCTGTAAGACCCTGAGCAGAGGATCCAGCTAATTTATGTCTTAATTCCTGACCCACAAGAAATTGGGAAATAATAAATTGTGGTATTTGAGTTATAAAGTTTGTGGTAGTTTTTTTTTTTATGCAGCAATAGAAAACATACAATTACACAGTGAGAATCTGGAGATTTGTGAACTAAAATAAAATCTTAAGCTACCTACCCCAATCTGACTGAAGGGATCCCTCTTGGCCAAGGGAACCCCAGAAAAACCCTGAAGCTGAGTTGCTGGCCATGAGAAGGGAGGTCAATGGTTCTCGTTATGCCCCGCTCCCTTTCTTGGAGATATCCTTTGTGACTCATTAAGAAGTCCAAGGCAATGTAAGCCATTGTTCGATGGCTTGTCTTTGATTAACAAGAATTCCTTATCTTAATTTAAAACATTCCAAGGCTTGAGACAAAAGTTCATTTCTTTAATCAATCTCATATCAAAGAATCTCTAAACCTACCTATAGCCTGTAATTCCAGCTTTGAGATGTCTTTCCTTTTTAGCCAAACCAATGTATGCCTTCTGTGTATTGATTTTAGATGTAATTCCTGCCTCCCTGAAATGTGTAAAACCAAATTGTAACCCTACCACAGGAAGACCATTTGCTCAAGGCTTCTCAGGTGTGGGTCTCTGGGCCATGGTTGCACATTTTTGGCTCAGAATAACCCTCTTTAAATTATTTTTCAGAGTTTTGGTTCTTTCCTGTTGACAGATTAACTTTGTTGTCCCATGGACCACTTTGGAAATCTGGTCCAACCTACAGACTTCTGTTCAGAATTAATTTTTAAATGCTTAAAGTAAAATAACTTGGTGTTATAAAGAAAAGTGATTTTATTGAAATAGATTAAATATTAAAATTACATCTGGGTTAAAGTAACATATGTACTTATTTGTTAACACACTAAATAATAAGATCTAGAGGTAGATCTGAGAATGGGTATAAGAAATAATGAATACAAACCACATCCTGAGATAGATGATCATGCAGGGTGAAATCACCTGTCACTTCCATGGGTGTCAATGTCATATGAGTGCTAGGGCTCTTAGAGTTGGTTGCTTTATTCATAATGGAGGAAAAAGCTGAATTTCAGATAGAGGTGAAAATAAAGACATAATTTTTATTTATTCCTTTATATTTTTCATCCTGGTATACAGGTGCTTGCATCTTAGAAAGCCTTAGATGAGGAAGATGCTAGGCTTTTTCAATCTCCATCTTCACCATTGGCTTCACTCTTCTGAACATGGGTTCTATCCCATGAAACCCTAAACACTGGACTCTTATTCACACTCTTAGGAGGGCTCTCCCTCTTATTTATCCCTACCTCATTTTTCTTTAATTACATGAATTACTTGGTTTGCCTGTGTGTATCATGTCTTTTTGATTATGCAGAGTTAACCTGAACAGAACACAGCTTCGCCAAGGTAAATTCTGGGCATATCTGTCTGGGTTTTTTAAATGCCTGTGTTGCAAATACCCTCTTGGGGGAGGTCAAAGCTTTTAAACTGGGAAGCCAAAGGAGGAGTTGCAGGCTCATACCTTTCTTTAGTCTGCACCAACCAGCCCATCTCTGACCTATTCTATTTTCTCCCTTCCTGGTGTGGGCTGGCAGTTGGTGCTGCTCTCCACCCACTGCTCTCTGCACCGTCAGAGTTATAAATGGATGTTCCCTCTTGTCGGCTGTGCTGTAAATCAACATAACGCATGTCTCCTAATCATTTCTTTTCTGCACTTCCTTCTTTACATTCTCTTTTTTTTTTCAAAAATTACAAGCATGCAGCTTTAAAATTTGAAGCACACTTAAGAGTTTAGAAAACATTTATTTCCTCTCTAGTACCTCTATGTTTCTGCTGTATTTTCTTCTGCTTTTTTACCTCCTTAATTTTACAGAGCATATCTATTATTTCTTGATTTATTATTTTACATGACGTCTGCTAATGCACTGTTATGAAAAATGAGGATTTAACTCTCTTTACTCCCCATTTCTTATGGATGCTTATTTTATTGGTTTAGCTGTATTGCTTACCTTTATCATACCTTTGTTTATATTAACAGAGCATCACCATAGCTTTCTTCTTTCTCATTTTCTGTCAGATTACACACACACACACACACACACACATACACATTCACACACATGCCTTAACACTGTCAACTTAAGCATCACTTACTTTCTTTTCCTAAACAAAAATTAAGTGATCTATACTTCCTTCATGGAGTAATTTTAAAGGTTGATAATTAGCAAAGAGCTTTTTGCCAACTTTGACCATCAAAATATTGTTCTGTACTGGGCCAATGGTAGCAAGGATCATGAGTCTAACATGATAGATGACTGGATTACTCAAAGAATAAAGTGCCAATCTTCAAGGTCAATTATTGTCATATTGATCATATGGTTAAACTCATATCTGTTTTTTGTTTGTTTTTTGTATCTTGACAAACAAAACATTATTTGTGGAAGAATTTTTGTTTGTTTTATGTATCTTCACAAACAAAATTACTTATCTTTATTCTCCAATTTTGGGGAATCTCCTCAAGCCAATTAAATCAGAATTTCTGTGGATGGAACTTCAGGATAGGTTTATTTCAAAGCAAAGTATTCATGGTCTGAGCACAGTAGCTCATGCCTATAATCTGAGCACTTTGTGAGGTCAAAGCAGGAAGATTAATTGAGGCCAGAAATTTGGAACTAGCTTGGCCAACATGACTAGACCTCATAGCTACAAAAAAAAAAAAAAAAAAAGAAGAAGAAAACATTTAGCCAGGAGTGATAGTGTGCACTTGCAGTCTAGCTACTAATGAGGCTGAAGCAGAAAGATTGCTAGAGTTCAAGTGTTGGAGGTTACAATGACCTGTGATTGTACCACTGCACTCTAGCCTGGAAATGAAGCAAGACTCTGTCTCAAAAAAAAAAAAAATAGAAAAGAAAAGACAAAAATGAACCAGATCTTCTTGAGAGAAGACGGACAATCTTTGCAAGCTAAGATTCCACCCAACATTATTTCTCAACTCTAGAAACAAGGAGTTCAAAGGACTTATTCCCTGGGGAAGCAGATCTAAGCATTTTCCATACATACGTTTTGTGGGGAGCTCTAACTTTAGTGAGAGTGGCAGAGCCCGTGGCTCAAACCTTGCCTACCAGCACAGTGCCATCTTCCTTTAGGAAGGAGGTACACATGACAATTCCTGCTCTCACTGCAAAGGGTTTACAATATTTTATAATAAGCTCCTTTTGATCAAAATCCACAGTGTTTAGTTGATAGAGTCTAAGAACCCAGCATCCTCCATTTTAACTCAATGCTACAATGCCCCATTCTTTAGTGAGTCTCAAATTTCCTATAAATTCCTTTTGGTAAGAAAACTTCTAGAACATGAATCAACACCTTCAGTTTACCCAGTGAGCTAGTGAGGTTTTTTCCCCTTAAACCCAATTAATTTTTATTGCTGAGGTAGAGACTTTCCTCAGTTTGATTCTGAACACCATTGTCTAGTTTGTAAATGATCCCCAGGCTGAAGTGAAACAGAATTGTTAATACATTTTTGATGAATATGAAAAATTCATGAAAAAAATTAAAAGTATGATACATATTTAAAGCACCCTGGGTTTGGTTTCTTTGGCTTAAAGTTATTCCTTCTTTGTTCCTCTCTTCCCTACCCTGCACAGAACATCATACAACTTCTGTGTCTTTCTGTATTATGGAAAGTCATTTTGATAAGAATGCCTTTATGTCTATAAACTGTCAGGGGTAAATTGAGTAGAAAATTATGCAATATGCTAACAAAATCAAATGTTAATATGGAAATTCTCATTAAATGCCCTAAGAAGCTACAGATGTTTGAGTAAATTCTACTGATTGCTTTGGCCTGACCTCTTTTTAGTGTCCCTTTGCACAGTGTACTGAAATCCTTCAACTGATCTCACCCTATATTATCAGTTCCAAACCAGGAGGCTTTTTCAGAGTCATTGGCTGTGACATTAACTCATTTTCTCTCCACCTTTCCCTGCCCTGGTCCCCACCTTCCCGACAACAGCACTCCATGCAGTTCTGTGAGCAGAGCAAGGCAGGAAGACTCTCCTTCAATAAATAGGACATCCCATTCAGGTCACTCATGCAGATTATTTTAAATAAATCAAATCAACGTATGTGTAATAGCTGCATGTCCTTGAACTAAGATAGCATTGGATGTTCAGGTATCCCTCAGAGAGGGCTAATTTGGGTGATGAAATTTGCTGAGTGCTCCAAGGCCGAGTTTTATAGAACTTGACTTGAGTAGCACTGGAGAAAAAATCTATTTTTCTTAACAAAACGGTATGTTAACTATTTACAAGTATGCTATGCCCTTGGACAAAAAGACTTAGAAAGTTAGAAAATTTGAATGTATTTTTCAGTTTGGTTTTATTTTTTTGAAATGAATAAGATCCCATGAGTAAAGCACCATAAATGAGGTTTAGAAATAGCAGGGCATTTGGTGGGATCTCATTTAATGTGCACAATGTAAGGATATATTTCAAAATAACTAAAAGTAAATTTTAAATGTTTTGCCACAAAAAATAAGTGAGGTCATGGATGTATTAATCAGTTTGATTTAAGCATTCCACATTGTATATCAAATCATCACATTGTACCCCATAAATGTATACAGTTACTATTTTAATAAAAAATTAAATAAGAAAAGAATGAAATAGCATTCAACCCAGATGAAATGTCCTGTCACTTCCCTGGGGGACCTTTTATCATGGGGATGTGGCATCAACAGAATCAGCAAATCAACTGGGTCAGTAAGCCTAATTCAAATACAGAAGTTAAGCATGAAGACTGTTATGGTACCCTCTATGAACTGAAAAGATAGAGTCAGACCCCCACTTAGATGTAATTAATTGGTAATTTATTTTACCTGCTGCAGGGGCTGCTGCCCTGGGTGGCAGCAACTGTGAAGAAGGGGGTTGGTTCCTTTTTATAGGTTTGTGTAAGCATACTACAGAAGTGAAACATGGCTGGTTAAGGGGGGAGGTTATAGCTCAAGTAGTCATGGATATAGCAATGGTTACAGTAATGCAACAATGATTAATACAGCTTTGATTGACAATGGATACATCTCATATCACAATGGTTATGGTAATACAACAGTTATTAATCAAGTCTCTGTGAGTTTTCTACTATTGTTCATCTACTGAGAACTTGGGGGTTTTGTGAAACTTGGAACTTTTCTTCCTTGTTCTGAAGTTTGTTCTTGGCAATCCTAGAGAGAAGGAGCCTGGGAACATGGCTGGGAAGCACATTCTCAGCTACCCTGGTGGGAGGAGGGACTTGCCTTGTTCCTGGAATCAACTCTGGGGGGAGGAGGGAAGAGGAGGGAAATGGGCTGGAGAGGGCGGGGGACAGGAGAGGGTGGGGGGAACAGGTGAGGGCGGGGGGGAAACAGGAGAGGGCTGGGGAACAGGAGTGGGTAGAGGAAAGAGGGCGGGGTTGCAACACTGTTTTGTTAAAGAAGGGTTTAAATTTGGTCAAATTAATTTCTGAGCTTTCCTCTTCTGATGATCAATTTGTTCTAGTAATTTTCTGTCTGGTGGCTTTAAATGCAGGCTAAACCTTCATTTGTTTAATTCAAACTTAAGTTCCTCTTCCTGTTTAGGCATGTGGGATGTTCCCCTCTTCCTGCCCCCTCCCAGTTAGGCACAGCCATGAGACATTTTTGGCCAATGAAATGTGTGCACATACGCTGTGTAACTTCCAGGATGCAGCACCCAGTTTCTGCTGTGTGACTCTTGCATTTTTTCATCCCCTGCACTGGTGACCATGGAAGCAGAGGTTACAAAATAGGAGCCACAGGATTGATTCAGCCTGCTAAGGAGAGTGGTGCTGACTCATAGTCCTTTTAGGATGAGCAAGAAATAACTTTGTATTGTGCTTAAGCTACTAAAAGTTCAGGGTGACTTTTATAACACTATGCCCTTGCCCATCTTTACTGAAACAGGCTTCATGTTTGGGCTGTCTGAAATGAGGCCCTTTGGAGGCACTGTTTTTCCACATCCAGGGCATTTGTCTTGATGATTCTTGGCAGATCTCCAAGTTGCTTTATGAAATGACTGCCATTTGGAAAGTTGTGAGTGGGAGGGTCCAGATGTTGACCTGCCAGAGTTTCTCTAATTAATGGAGAGGACCCATATGATATAAACAAAATCAAGCTTAGCACAAGATTCTCTTGGATCTCTGCTTGTGATTGTTGAAAGAAAAAAAAGAGTATCCTTTAATTGGCACTTATTAATTGCTCTTTGCAACTCATATTAGTTGACGTTTCCACACTGATAATAGCTTGTAGGAATAACTTTGATATGACTAGATGGTTTAAAAGGCCTGAGTGTGGTATCAGTTTCAGCTCTTCTCTGAGGAATATTGAGCTCCAAAAGACAGATGCTGAGCCCATTTCTGTAAGTCCACATGAATATCATTGACCTGAATGAGGTAAAATTGCCTACCTCTCCTCTGGCTCATAGCTTGATTCCCACCTGTGAAATTTCCTAAGATCTTCATAAAAAGCAAATTATTTTATCAGTCCCGGCACTTCTAATTCCTCAAAAGGTGGAAATACATCAGAGAAAGTAGCCCTGCCATAATAACAAGCAACATTAATATTTGCAAGGCTGTATTTCCAGAGTCTCTTTAAATACAAAAATCTGGAGAAGTGGTATTTATGACATTAGGTTAGGGTTTGCATAATGCTTCATAAATACAGTAGTAGAATGAAAGAAATTTTAAAAGAAATATACCGTCCAATCCTCTGCCAGGGAGATTCCATTATATTCTTTTTACTATGATAAGGAACTTCTCGCAGGGTGGATTCAGTTTCTTCAATTGTGGTGTTTTTGAAGTTAAGTTGCTGTTGGATTGTGATGTGAGAAGGGAGATAAAGCTAAGATATTTTGCTAGTGCCTCGTGAGGGCAAAAGGAGTGAGTCATCACAGATGCAGCTTCCATTAGCACTATTTATTGCTGATAAACAAGAAAAAATCTGAGCTGGAGAGTTTCTGATCTCACTTATTTTTATGAAGTCTTCACAGAAAGAGGTGACCACAGTCATTCATCCATCCTTTATTTCCTTCTTCTTGGCTCAAATTCCTTTGGGAAGATCAATAGACCCAAAGAGTGATGAGTTCCTCTTAATTTTTGCCCTGTTTACAGCACCTATTAAAATGACTTGACCTATGGGTGGTGCTGTAGCTCAAGCAGCTAAGGTGCCAGCCACATACACCAGAGCTGGTGGGTTCAAATCCAGCCAAACAATTACAACTACAACCAAAAAATAGCTGGGCATTGTGGTCCACACCTGTAGTCCCAGCTATTCGAGAGGCAGAGGCAAGAGAATTGCTTAAAGCCCAGGAGTTGGAGGTTGCTATGAGCTATGATGCCACAGCACTCTACCCAGAGCAATAGCTTGAGGTTCTGTCTCAGAATAAATAAATAAAATAAAACAAAATGACTTGATCTATTCTATGAGCCCTGTACTATAGATATTATTTCTGACTGATGTGTGTAGATTTGCTTCCTGCTCTTTAAATTTTGCTAAATTATGTTTGTGGAAAATATTTGACATGGACTTGTCCAGACTAGAAAAACTACTATGAAGTTGCTAGTCTCTCCTTAGCCTATCAAAGACCCCTGGGCCTGATAATTATTAGGGTATAATTGTCATTTTTATGGGTCAAAAATGGTTGAAATCAGAAATTTCAGAGATTAGCGGAGAATTTTTAAAGACTACCCAATGTATATAAACAATCCGTTCTGTGTCACTTTATTTTCTGTTCAGCTATAAGAGATACAGTTAAGGGGTAGAAAGGAGCATCATTAGACAGGTGTAGTGGCTCATGCCTCTAATCTTAGCACTCTGGGAGGCCAAGGCCAAGGACTGTGTCAGCTCAGGAGTTCAAGATCAGCCTGAGCAAGAGCAACACCCATCTCTACTGAAAATAGAAAAATATTAGCTGAGCATTGTGGTGGGAACCTGTGGTCCAAGCTACTTGTGAGGGTGAGGCAGGTGGATTGCTTGAATCTAAGAGTTTGTGGTTGCTGTGAGCTATGATGATATTACTTAGGGTAACACAGTGAGACTCTTTCTTGGAAAGGAAAGGAAAGGAAAGGAAAGGAAAGGAAAGGAAAGGAAAGGAAAGGGAAGGGAAGGGAAGGGAAGGGAAGGAAAGGAAAGGAAAAGAAAAGAATTGTTATTGAAACAGTATGTGGAAATAGCATGAGGTTCCTGGACATGGTGCTTTACTCACCCCTCACCCCACCACAGTCCTGCTCCAGACCGAGAGTACCCACTTCCTTTCCTTTGCCTTTTTCTCCTCATTACCCACAGGCAGGAAGGAGGGTAGAGTAAGGGATAGGAAAATTCATACCTAACAGGTATAATGTACACTATTTGGGTGAAGGGCACACTTATAACCTTGACTCAAATTGCACAAAAGAAAATCATATAATCAAAATGATTGTCCCCACCCACCCATAATGTTCTGAAATCTAAGGGAAAAGAAAGAAAAAGAAAAGGAAAAGGTGATGTTCTACACTTGAGATCCAGCCAGCTGTACACAAATATCTCATTACAGAGATATGTAATCCCAATTACAGAACAAGGACAATTTCACTTTAAAGAGTTTGCCTGAGGGAAAATAAGATAATGGAAGTATTTTACACTTTATACATCAAAGAAGTAGGTACCTTAAGACACCTGTAAAAAAACTTTTGAGATGATTGTAAACCTCCTCTTTCTTCCCCCTCTTTCTTCTCTTTTTGTAGTAGAAAATACAAAACAACAGCCATAAAATCTCAGGGCTCTCCAGGTTTCATTTGACCATGCATCTGTGCAGAAGAGAGAACAGTCAGGAGGATGCAAATCAAGGGATAGGAAAAGCCAGGTTGCCTACCTTTCCTCCTTACCTACTCTGCTCTCAGCACTTCAATAATCAGCTTATTAAATCCTCCCAACCCTTTATCACATGGAGAGCCTCATTGCATTTTACAGATGAGAGGACCACTAAGGCTGACAAAGGAAATATAGTTTGACCCCAAAGGAAGAACTTGCCAAGTAGCAGACTCTGAAATTGTCCTTGTGGTGTCATGATACACAACTGCTTACCTGGATCCAGGCAGGCAGTGGATTTTATGGGAAACAGGAAAGCAAAGCATTCTAGGTAGGAAGGAGCTCAGCTCTCAGAGCTTCTCTGACAACACCATCTTGCTCCTGTCTTTGAGTCTTTTTCTAGCATGTAGGAAAAGGCCTCATGGTTCCCCAGGGAAACACCAAAGAAGAGTGGGGCTGTGTGACATGGGAGCATTGTCTACCTTGCCATTGCCCATCCCACCTGGAGAGGGAGGTTGCCCTGAAGAGAGAACCTAAAAAGCACATATGTCCTTTGGAAGAGAAACACCATTTGCAAATGACCTCCAGTAATGACACAGAATGTTGTAAGGGGCTATTTGAATAGTACAGGTCCAGGGTCAGGCAGCACTGACACTTAATGTTTGTAAGATATTGGACATCTGAAAATAAGCATGATTGTGCCTCCTTTGTAGAATGGCCCTTATCTAGCGGTTCTCTCGCTCTCTCTTTGTCTTAAGACCTTTCTTACACTTAAAAATTGGTAAAATTATTGGTAGTAGTCTGGGTGCATTGGCTTATGCCTATAATCCTAGCACTCTGGGAGGGCAAGACAGGTGGACTGCCTGAGCTCAGGAGTTCAAGACTAGTCAAAGCAAGAGCAAGATCCAGTTTCTACTAAAAATACAAAAAAAAAAAAAAAAGAAGAAGAAGAAGACAGAAAAAATGAGAAAAAATGAAAAGAAAAGTAAGAAAAGGAAAAGGAAAAGAAAAAGAAAGAAACACCCCCCCCCAAAAAAAAAAAAAACTAGCCAGGCGTGGTTGTGTGCACCTGTAGTCCCAGCTACTTGGGAGACTGAGGCAAAGGGATCACTTGAGCCCGAAAGTTTGAGGTTGCTGTGAGCTGTGATGCCATAGCACTCTACCGAGGACACATAGGTACATAGTGTCAGGATCATATTTTCTCAGACAATTTAGCAAGCATTTGCTCTGTGTGTCCCAACAGTATATTAAATCCATTGTATTTATTCATATTCTTAATCTTTGGAGAGGGTGACATAGTGAGACTCTGTTTCAAAAAAAAAAGTGGAAACTCAGAAGAACTTTTGCTCCTTTAGTTATGACGTATGTCAGTTGATACTAGCTATATTAGCTGTTAAAACTGAAATATCTGGAATGTTCTGGAATATATATTAATTCATGTTAAGTTATAACACATCTATCATGTTAACATAAATAACATTTTTCTTAAGCAAATGACTGCATTAGCATACACAGAGAAAATTTAATAATAAAAAAAAGAAACAGTTGTTTCAGTTGAAGTGCATAAAGAAAACCCAGCTTCCCATAGATTTGTAACTAGAAAAGGGAAGGACTTCATGGAGTCCCTGAAAAGAGACCTCCAGTGACCCAGGATTAGAATTTAAGAAGAGCTGCTCCAAAGATTAAGAATACGAATAAATACAATGGATTTACTATACTGTTGGGACACACAGAGCAAATGTTTGCTAAATTGTCTGAGAAAATATGATCCTGACACTACGTACCTGTGTGTCCACAGGAATGCATACACCATAGAGAGTGCAGAATCTGCCAAGCCTGTGAATGAAGTGCCACATATACATACAGGAATCTCTGAATTCCCCTGACCTCATTTAAATCAGAACATTAACACCACTTGGCAAATTTTAACAATTGATTAGTTAAATTTTAACAATTAAACTAATGAAAAAAATACCCAACACCTAAAACTCCCAATGCATAAGCACAGAACTTTAAATGAAGCTCATGTGTATGCTTCTATTTTAGAGATAATTTTTAGCTAACTATGATCTTTTGAAATCCTCTAATCCTCACAATACTTTAGAAATAATTTAATGTTGCGGGACTGGGAACCAAAATACCAGAAGTTACTTTAGAATTAGCAAGTAAATGTAAATTTGGTCCCCTTTGCAAGTGTCTTTCTGGTGCTACAAAAAGTTCCACTTTGTTAATATTAGCTTTACTTTTAAAATTTTTTTTATTTCCAACTAATATGAGGGTACATATGATTAGATTACATAGTTAGCTTTTGAAAAGTT
Source organism: Galago senegalensis (assembly GCA_963575145.1). Classification (NCBI taxonomy): domain Eukaryota; kingdom Metazoa; phylum Chordata; class Mammalia; order Primates; family Galagidae; genus Galago; species Galago senegalensis. The sequence continues at coordinate 39,669 of CAUYTI010083446.1, forward strand.
AGAAGTCTGAATTGTAGTTGTGTTCTTTACCTGGGAAGTGTGCCTTATACTCTAGTAATGTATCCGTTGGGTGGGAACTTACTCAATCTCTTCCCTGAGGGTGACATCACTTGAATTTAACTGAGTTTTTCTTTGATGTGAGCATGTAGTTGTCAATCTACTAGTTTCAATTCACTACTGAATACCTGTGGTGTTTGTTTTTCCATTCTTGTGATACTTCACTTATGAGAATGTTGTCCAAATCCATCCAGGTTGTTACAAAGGATACAAAATCTCCATCTTTTTATGGCTGAATAGTATTCCATGGTATACATATACCACAATTTATAAATCCATTCATGTATTTAAAAAAATTTTGATGGCCAATAATTCAAAAGAGTTGAATTTTTAATAATGACTATCTGGCTTTAGTTGCTTAGTAACATTGTCAAGTTTTATATTAGAATAAATTTATAATATAAAATTATAATATAAATTGTCCTTTTTAAAATAACATATTTAATGAGACATAATTCATACACTATAAAATTCACCTACTTAAAGTATACAATTTAGTTTTAGTAAATTCACAGAGTTGTGAATATAACATAATCTACTTTTTTCTGTTTATTTTTCAAAGTAGCAAGGATTTTTAAAATTGGGGTGCATAGTTCTTGAACTTTATTTCAGAGTATGTGTTTTATTACACCCATTTTAAGAACATCCACAGATAAGAAATTCAGAGTGACAAGGTTTTAATTTTCCAGAGGAGAGAAACTTCCAGTGCTTTATGCTGAGGTTATTTTGTCAGTAAATTGATTGATGATATCAAGCTTAATATATTGATAAAATTTTATTTAGGACTTAAATGTTCTGAAGCTTATTTTTAATGACACAATAATTTAGTTAGAATTAAGTTATTTAAAAATTCTATTTTGAGATATGCAAATTTTAAAAATGATGAAAGGAAAAGCAAAACTTCGTTTGGTTTAGGGAAAGCTTAATTCATTTTTCTCCTCATCTGTTTTTCATTTTGTATGTTCAGGTAACATACAACATATATTAAGGCCATTCATCTACCTACATACTATTTTCATATTATTTTCAGGTAACTTTGTTGCCTAAAGCTCCTTAGGTTGAGTTTTTTTTTTTTGTTTATACATTTGCTTTTAGTCTGATTTCCATTAAGAAAATATATTTTATGGGTGTGTGTATGTTTGTTCAAAGTTAGAGGCATTATTTTAAAATGTCTATTAAATGCATTTGGCAAGTGAACTGAAGATAACCAGATTGTGAGTACATATAGAACCAAATTAATCTATATAGCAAATTTTTGCTAACTGGTATGTATTCACTTAAATTGTGGCTGAATATTAACCCTTTTCCACATGTGTTGGGAGCCCTAGGGAGGACTGCACAATACTATTTGGATGGGCCTTGGATCACACTTGTTACTTACTTCTACTGCTCCCCACATCCCCGCTTTAGGTCTCCACAATGAATGGAGACTGGTGCTCCATCTCCACCCATGGCCTGGCAATGGCCCAAGGTGCTTATACCTCTATTTCTTCTGTGAACTGGTTCAGGAAATAATTCTTCCCCTTTTGGGTTTAGTTATGCTTCCTCAAAGTGTCACAACATATATTAAGGCCATTCATCTACCTACTACTATTTTCTCTTTTGGGTCCTCATGTAGGTGAGGGTAGATCTATGTGGAAGGGACCTGCAGACTCTACCAATAGGGCCAGCTGGCTGCTGCCTCACCTCACAGTTCCATCTGCAATGGAGAAATTGTGCCTTCTCTCTGTTCTTCAGCCCCACCCCAATGCTCTATCCCATCTCCCAGCCCCCAGCCCCATCTCACCATATATCCTCCCAGGCACAGACACTGCTGTGGGTGCCTGAAAGGGGTGACTCTCTCTTGTGTTTTCAAAGGAGCCATGAAGTGACTGAATCTGATACAGTTTTGCATAAATTCAGAAAGAGTTATGCTGGAAGCCCAACTACAGGCCAGCCCAGGCCACTTCTACAGTGACTAGAGGAAAGTTTGGGTAACATATGCCCCAAGACTGACTGGCTATAACCAAGATCTTCTGGAATGTCAGCTACAGGGTCAGACATCTGTATGTCTTTTCCCTGGTATAACTATTTAATATTGCATGATTGTTTGGAATGATCGCTGAGTTGGCACATGAGTTATCTGCTTGCACAAGGGAGACCTGGCTCTGCAGAGGCATTTGGACCTCTGCCATACTATTAAATATGTTTGAAGTACCTAAAAGTATTTTCATATGGACTGTGTCATGGGATATGAGATCCTGCCAGTTGGATAATTGAATAGGAGTTGGATGTTTATTTTAACAAAACCAAATCCCTTTTCAACAAGTCTATTTTTTTCCCTATTATGAAAGAAACATGACATTATGAGGCACCCTCCAGAAGCAGACTGTCCACTCATTTCTGATTCATGCTGCCAATTATTTTACTGTTCTACCCTTTTATATGTCCTAGCACTGTCATTACCCATGAGAAAGGGAGACCTGCCACCACAACCTGGTTCCCCCTCCTGGCTATTTACAATTTGATTATCTGGCCCTCATATTCACAACAAGCAGAAGCAATAACAACAACAAAAAGAAAGCTTCATAGCAAGACTGGTGCAAGAAAGACATCTTTCCCTGTCTCTTCCTCTCTTTTATGTAGAAGATATTTATAAGTAAAGAGAACTTCAAAGAGAATATATATTCAAACTATTTTTAAAGTAGCATGTACAAATTAAATTTATTCTTCTTACATTGGCTTTTAATTTTAAGCAACAATATCTAAGGGCATCTGAATATATATCCTCATACACTGCTGCTGAAGATGCCTGGGAATATCATTTTATCAAATGCATGTTTGAGTGTCAAGCTCTGTGCTGGGTGCTGGGGAATTCAGGAATGAATGACACAGATGAGGTACCCTTCATGTAGGGTCAAAGGCAAAGGATAAACACATAATCTAATAAATCCAAAGACAGAATATCAGGCAGGTTTAAGCACCATGAAGATTAGAAACCTTAAAACCTTGAGACCACAGAGTTTGTCTCAAGCTGAATCCAAGCATTCAGTAGTGAGTAACATGTGCAGAATGGAAGGAAACTATTCTGTAGGCAAAGGTCTGGAAGAACTTCAGGGAGGTATGATGCAAGGCAGTGTCTAATTCTCTTAGGAAAAGAGTTTCCACCCTTTCCTTGGCATCTCACCCTGCCTTTCCATATTTTACCTCTCACCTGGCAGCTGAACAGATGCTGAAGGAATGCTGGGGTGGGTGGTACTTAGGCAGAGTGCCACCATAGAGACTAAATACCCAAAATTTCACCACATTTTATAAGCACATTTTAACTAGCTTAAAAATACTTTGAAAAGAAAATGTGAAAATTGGAAGAGTGACTTATTTCTAATCATCAAAGGCTATCCCCTCCAAGAGCTAGGAGAAGTCATTTTCAATGCATTTGTAAATGGGATGGCCTAATCCAACTTTTTTGTTTCCACCTTATTTCCATCTCCCAGCTATGCAAATGGATTTTTCTCATCCCACAGACAAATGATGGGAAGTAATTACCTAAAATTTTCCTTGCTCTTCACATATTTTTCTTTCTTGTAAAATGTTCTCAGGACATATCCTCAAGTTAGCTCATTTCCTACACTCTGCACCTTGCTTGCATAACTTTGATCTGCAATTCAATTCTTATCAAAAGCAGTAAGTAGACGAGTTGTCAACCACAAAATACCTGAAAGCATGTTCCTGTCCATCTCATTGGCACATTTGTTTTTATAATGGGTTAAATAATGACCACCCCCCTCAAAGACATCTCCGTATCTAATCCCCAGAAACTATGATTGTGTATTTATTGGGGAAAAAAATTTTTTGCAGATGTAATTAAGCTAAGGATCTCAAGATGAAATTGTATTGGATTATCTTATGGCAAGTGTAACCATAAGAGACACACAGAGAAGAAGAAGCAGTGGGACTTCAAAGGCAGAGATTGGAGTGATGGAGTCCCCAGGCCAGGAATACCAATAGATAGACACCAGAAGCAGAAGAGGCAAGGGACCGACTATCCCCTACAGCTTTTGTCAACATTTTGATTTGGACCTTTGACCTCCAGAAATGTAAGAGGATAAATTTAGGTTGTTTTAAGCCACTGAGCTTGTAGTATTTTGTTATAGCAGCCACAGGAACTAATACAGTCATTATGGGTTATAAACTCCATAAAGGCAGAGCCTGAGTGATATCCTGGTGTGTGTGTCCTACATACAAAGGGGCTGAATTGGTATGGTTTCATCAGGTCTGTTTGAGAATGGAGCTAAGTTATAAAAGCATATACTATAGAAACATTCCTATTTCTGGTATCTGTGTGACATCTCAGCCAAATAGGAGCAACTATCTTTGTCAGAAAAAAAGAAAAGAAAAACACTGAAGTTTTTCCAAGAACTATTCAGTTCAATAACACCATACTCATAAGGATTTGACAGAAAACAGGAAATTAAATAAGGCCAGATAACGCCTCGGTTTTTTTTTTTGTTGTTGTTTTTCATTTTTGTCCTACAGACATTCCTCCCTTCCTTCACAGAAATGTCCTCATACATATAGCATGATTTCTCATGCCAGCACTGAGTCCATCTCAGACTGATTAATCAGCACAAGAGTGCTATTTGTATGGATTAGCTGTTTCCTTCCCTTTGAAAAGAAAGCAACTTTCAAACTCTCTTGCATCTAAGCAGCCATAAATTTCTTCTATTGTCAGAAAACGGCACAGGCCAACTGCAGTGAGTAGTTGTTTACTTATCCAGATACTGATGAAAAGCTGTTGTCTTGTGATAATTCAGCTTCAACTTTGTCAGAAAAAAGAATCCCTCCTACCCCTCCATAATAAAACAGGATTGCCAGGAAGATGCAAAGACACTAAAAGAAACATTTATCAAGGTGGAGATGTTCTGTCATGAAAACAGAATATGCCAAGCCAGTGACTCAAAATTATGAGATGCTGTTTGGTCTTGCTTTCCCCTCTTTGATGGTCATGTCCAGCATGGGCTATGTCCTTAGTTAAAGGCAACATCCTGCTGGCTGCTATAAAAAGACATAAGTAAGAAAATAGAGTGTCTACTTCCTCTGTTGCTCCTTCTGGAGCATGATTCATTCATTTTCACTCCCAGCTTGCAGAATGTGAAGATTTCTCTGGGGTTTAGAAAGGCAGCCGGCTATAAGCTCAGAAAGATGACATGGCTCCAGAGTTTCTTTGCAGGCATAGAATCCAGTCCTCTCTGGTACCTAGGCTCTGGGGCAGCAGCAAAACAGGACCTGTCTAAATAAGTTCCAAGAAAGTCCTCTTAATATGATTTATTTTAGATTTTTGTTATAATCCATAGCCTTAGAAACTATTGATGAGGACAGTAGCTCAGATGAAGACTTTTATGCATCCTGGTATTCTGGTCTTATTGGAAGGCTGGAGGAAATAGGCTTTGCAGCCAGCAGAATAACTTAGAGACATTAGAGGAATAAATGCAAATGTTATACTCTCTGAGTAGAACCAGCCAAGGGAGATTAACAGTTTGGAGAGGGCATCACTTTCTTGATAACATTAAAAAAATTCATTCATTCTGTAACTAAAGATTCACCCAACTTTAGACCAGAAATACATATGGGTTAGGAAAGATTTAGGGAAGTATAATAAGAATTTCTATCTTGACACTCTGTACATCTGCTAGAAAATAACAGGTGTGCATTTTCGAAAAGTTAAAGAAAATACAAAAGCAGCCACAAAGTAGTACCTAGTTAATTATCTAATACATCAAATATGTAATATGATATAGATTTATAGATGAGGAAGTTGTGACAAGACATGGTGAAGTGGAAAGTACCTGGGCCTTGTTTCAAACAACCTGAATTCCCCTCCCCTCCCTTTCCCTCTCTTTCATTCCCCTCTCTTCCCTTCACTTCCCCTCCCGTTCTCTCTCTTCCTCCCTCTCCCCTTCCTTTCCCCTCCCCTTCCCTTCCCTTTCATTTTTTGCCCCTTACTAGCTACTATGAGACTGAGGCATGTAAGTGAACAACCTCCATGAGCCTTGACTTCATCACAATGTCTGTGCCAGGTTCCTAAGGTATATGAGGATTTAGATCTAGTGCATAAGCAACAGTTCAAGTGTGATGGGGACACAAATGTGTTGTTGCTTCTTCACTCCTATGACCTACACATTACTAAAAAGGAAGAGCCAAATGTTTGATCAGATTCTGACAGATCATCTTGAAGCAGATACCTGAAGAAACAGGTGCATGAATAGAGGAACAAGTGTGTTCCCAGAGACCTGATCACCCAGAGGGACCAAGAAGATTGCCAAGTTTCAGACCAGGGGACCTCATCACCAGACCCCAAACTGAGGCCTCAGAAAAGGACTTACATGTAAAACCCCCCTCCCCCAAATCCAGATTTTAAAAGTTTATTCATAATATCACCTGCACGCTTCTAATTGGATTGGAAGTGATTTACAATAAACCTAAAAATAAAATTTCAAATTAAAAACTGAAAGGAATTATGGAAAGAAGAGGAAGCAAATATAGCAGTCTCCTTGGTTAGATGTTAATTATGGTTGAGCATTAAATTAGCTCTAAGCTTCCTGGCACCCAGGGGAACAATGGAAACATAGCAGGTTATATAATTTTCATTAACTAATAAAAATGATGTGGGGAGTCTTCCTGGAGTCGAAGATTTAAGATTTAAATGGTGTGGCCATAATGAAAGTAAAGATGAGTCTACAAATCACATTCACAAATATGCTTTATCTCTTTGTTTCACAGGTGTGGTTTTTAGCTCTGATGGCAACCATTGGAGGTGAAATAGAAAAATGTACACCTGGTAGCTATGACCTTCAGGGTGTATGACTCAGGATGAAACCTGGGAAGATAACTGATGTGTGTATCTGGAGATGAAAATGAGTGTGGACACCATTAGCATATTTGAAATAAATGAAGAATGAAGAGAAAACAGGATAAGGGATTCTTTTTAGAGTAACTTCTTCTTATAAGAGCTTTATAAAATCATCAGATATGAACAGTACTAAATGTGCAGAGATTGAGAGAAGACCAAGGACAGCATGCCAACGTTTAGGATGCCTAAGTTTGTTTTTATGACAGGAATGGATTGAGGAAAACCACTAATTGAAGTCTGGGTGGGTGTAAGAAAATTTCCACTGAGACACTAAATTTTGACTAATTTTCACTAACACAGACAACTACTGATAATTCTGAGCTCATCCAGGCAGGGATTTTTCTTCCTCACTGACCAAAGAAAGCAAGCACAGTCATTCTCGCCTTGGACAGGACATAGGGAAGGCCTCAGAGGAGAGTGGCTCATGCGTTGGTTCACATGCTAAAATTGCTCCTGATGTTATAAGATATTCTGCAGTTTAATAAAAGTCACAGGGTGATCAGATTTTTACTATATATATATATATATATATATATATATATATGAAAAAATTTCCAAAGGAAAAATTGTGAGTGATGCCAGCTCCTCACTGTCCTGTTGGGTGATGATAAATCACCTAGTGTGAAAAAATAAAACCATCCACTTAGATAATCTTTTTTTTCCTTTCGTTTACACTTATGAGAGATTAAAGATACCTGACCTGAGCTAGTCTTCATTTAAAGTGGCATTCCACCTTGACTATTCATTAGAATCACCTGAAGAGCCTTTAAAAACCTATATTCCTCTCATTCTCTGGGGTGGGATCTGGACATCAGTATTCAAAAATCTCCCTAAGTGATTCCAGTGGGGCTACTTTAATGTAAGTGTATCTATTAACAGTTTAATAATATAGCATCAATCTATTGTATTAGCTCCTTAGTTTTAAGAGTCTGGGCTTTGAATACCTCCATCATTGTTTTGTTGTGTCTTTCTTTGTTACTTTCATGAAAAGGCATATTAAACAGGAATGCTTTCTCTAACATGAAGCTTGAACCTCAAAATGTATGAAATAATTTTTATTAAAAAAAAGAGATAAGTAAACACCTACAAAAACACTAGAGAAAATGAAGATAAAATGCATATCTATGGGAAAACTAAATAATTTCAGTGAAGAGTGCTAATATGAACATTTCAAATAGATTTTCAGTTTTTCTAAAATCTCCTGGCAGCCTAGTTACAGGGTGGAGTGAAGAAGACAGGAAAACCAAAAATAGCTCTCAGCTACTGGGTAGATTTTGCTGAGCAAAAATAAAAAAAATAGTAATTCACCAAAATAAAGGTTTATGAGCTACAGAAATTTATTGAAAGACACGAATCTCTGTGATTTTCTTACTCAAAAGAGGTCATTGCTGAATGCAGAAAGGTGATATTGTTAGATTCCCCACCTCACTTTCCCAGATATTATAAAAATTGTGTTGAAATAAATGGCATTGCCATAAGTAGTCTTCAATGGAAAAATCTCAACAGGGAATCTATAAGTAAATGCACCCCAATAATAAGAAATGAAAACATTTAAAAAGAGCTGAAGAAAGAATTTTTAAAAAGCAGATACAGGAATGTTTGCCAAAGGGTCAATTCATTTGGCTAGCAGAAGGACACACACACACACATATATATTTGAAGATTATGATTACTATTGGAAAAAGCAAAATAAGACTCCAGATCAAACAACTTAAAAGTCTGTGCTTTAAGCTATCATGTGATGAGAGCAAGTTAAACTGAAAAATGAGAAAGAAACAATAACACAATGAACCCCACCAGATCTCAATACATTAAGAAATAGAATATGTGAAAAATACATACATTTAAAGATAGTTTCTTTGAATACATTAATTAGATATGTAAAATACTAACACAAAAACAGTGAAAAATGAAAAAAAACTTAATCCAAATTGGAAAAAACAATTAGCCAAAAATCAGAAGACATTAAGAAAATCATAAAGGGATAGTTTGTCCAATTATGCAAATAAATTTGAAAGCCTGGTTGAAATGGAAAATATTGCAAATTATTACAAATTGACTCAAGATAGAAAACCTTAAGTTGATCAGCGGCTGTAGGTTAAAATGAAATGTTTGCTAAAGTATTCTAAAATATGCCCCTGAGAAAAACCATACCATGTCCTGTTAGTTTTACAGTTTGCTTCTATCACTGTTTTGAGCAATATTTTAATACAACTTTATTTAAGCTGCTTCATAACATAGAAAAAGAAGAAAGACTTCCAAATATTTTTTTTCTTTAGGAAAAAATGTCATACCTCTCAAAAAAAGAAAAGAGTAAAAATAGTGCAGAGAACTGCACAATTACAGACAAAAGCCACAGCAATCCCTTTAAAGTGTAAAGCAGATTGTGCATTTCTTGTTACCATATCTCCCCAACAGATTCACATAAAACCTGAAGTCCTCACAATGGCCCCATCTGCTCCCTCCGTTCTAACCAGAGGCAATACCCTCATATCTTAGGACTTCTGCCCTTTCCTGCTTCCTCTACAAGGATCTTTCCCCAGACACCCTCCCAACTAATGTTCTCCATCAAGTCTTTATCAAATCTTACGTTTTATAAATGACGTCTGCCCTCATCACCCATAATCATTCTATCTCAATTCCCAACCAGTTCCCATAACTGCTCTGGATCCCCCCTTCCCTGACTGCTTGTTTGTTTTTGATAGAATTTATCATGTTGTGCCATGCTGTGTAAATGACCTGACTATTCCTTATCTGTTTGTGTTTACCTTTAAAAGAATGTAAATTCCAGAAAGAGCAGTCATTTTTATTGACTTTGTTTGCTGATCTATTCCAAACATCTAGAAAGTCTCTGAAACACTGTAACTATCACAGGATAAATTTATTAAATTGATTGATTATCTCTTTTTTTCTTTTTTAATAAAAATCAACTATTTTTATTGTATGTATATTGGGCACATAGTTGAAAAAAAAACTTTTCAACTTTCTTGAACCTTTCTTCTCTAGTCTTTGAGTAAGTTTTTATTTTATCTTTTTAAATTTCTGCTGTCATATTTTTAAATTTCAAAGACTCCTTAATGCTTTCTGATTTTTCTTTTTTATTTACTGCTCTGTTCCTTATCATGGATATTATATCTTCCTTTATCTCACTGAAGAATATGCTAAATGAAGGAAGGTTTTTTTAAGACTTTTTTAAATCCCATTTGTAATTCTAGAAATAGAAAAGAAACTGATAACAGTGAAATCCTGGTGGAAGTAAGAACTGGGGGAGGAGATTCTCTTTTTTCATTTGATATCCTCTAGTTCTATTTTAATCTCTTACAATATGCATCTATTCATTTTATAAGGTTATTAATAACAAGGAAGTAGAAGAGAAAAGGGAAGAAAACTCATTAATTAGATAAGTATTTTGACCTTTGGCCAAAGCCTTTGTAATGTTCATGCAGCATCATGAAAATGCGTCCTCTTACCTATCAACATAATATCTACAAATACATAATACATAAAAGGAACACCTATCAGCATGGGCCCAGTCAGAAATCAGCTTACACCAGGTAACTTAATGCCCTCTGCATTCTATAGTAGTTCTTTAATGCATAATTTAGTGTCTCTGTAATGAGTTCTACTAACCTATGTGACTACCCCCTCCTTCTGTTGCAGAATAAGACTATGATGAAGGATTTTAATGTGATTGGGAGTTTTATTCATCAGACACATGTTATGCAACATGTGTCTTGCATGAAAATGTAGGGGCCTGTTAGCCTACTGTGCTGCCCTCTGAAGGTTAAACTTTCAGTTATCCTGATTTGGAAGTTCCCACTTTGACTATGGGGCCCCCAAAAGTGACCTGCTCATAATGCGCTAACAGCACACAGTATAAGCAGAGAACAGCTCTGCCCCTGCAATTCTGTACCCATCTGTGGGACTCCCCCAGAGCAAACTGTTCATGGATGCTGTAAAGAACTAATATTTCAATGAGATTTCACCTCAAGCACAGGCCTTCCACTTGCCTTGATAGCTTCTTTAGCCCAGGGCCTTAAGTGGCCTGCTACTCTAGAATATCCTTCCACCTGCCACCTTTCTGTTTTGTTCTGTGTTCTGTCTGCCTTCTCATCTGAAGGACTTGCTTACACATAACAGCATCAGGACTGAGAAACAGAAGTGATTGGAATCCTCTCTCTAGCACTTAACAAAGTTGACGCTATCATTTGAGATCTAGATTTCTGTTACCTGTTTATTTATTCGAGAAATATTCATTGTCCATTTGCTCTGTACTAGGCATATTTCTTTCTTTCTTTCTTTCTTTTTTTTTTTGAGACAGAGCCTCAAGCTGTCCCCCTGGGTAGAGTGCTGTGGCATTACAGCTCACAGCAACGTCCAACTCCCGGGCTCAAGGGAGTCTCTTGTCTCTGCCTCCCAAGTAGCTGGGACCACAGGCGCCTGCCACAACGCCCGGCTATTTTTTGGTTGCAGCTGTCATTGTTGTT
>CAUYTI010083447.1:0-24273 GCA_963575145.1 Galago senegalensis
TACAAAGAGGCTTGGCTCTTTGTAAGAGTTGTTTTCATAAGAGCTGTAACACTTGTATCCTGCCCTGCAAGGAGGTTTGGTTCTTTGAGCTGTAAATAAAACCTCACTGTTCGTTCTATGGTCTGTCAATTCATTCATCGAATCATGGAGACCAAGAGACTGGAAATCCAGTGTTAAAAATCCAGTATCACAGATGAGGAGTATCTCCAATACAAATTTCTTTCTACATATTTATTGAGACAGTTTCTGGTTTTGTTGACTTTGATAGATTACCCTGGTATCATAGCTCACAGCACAGTTCATAACATCTAGTGGTTTTTAATTTTTCATGGTTGGATATTTCACTAGTGCTGAGGCTATAGACCAAATGTGAAAAAAGTGAAACTCTGTTTCAGAGAAGAAAAAAAAAGGAAAAAAGAGCATCCTACTTAAATATCTCTATACATTTCTACCATCTAGAATGCAGCTTGAGCCTCACTGTTGTACAAAATCTCAACTTTGGTGTCTGACTAATGACTGAAATTTTAGCCTGTAATGTAATTAATCCCAGACAAATGGGAGATCACTACTCTCTCTGTGAAAAGCGAGCTAACAAATGTTCATCAAACACTTGCAGGACACAAGATGAAGAGAGTAGAAAATTCCAGTGAGTATCATTGGCCAGAATCCTGAATCCCAAGACATTCCAGGATGAAGTTCATATGTGGTCACCATGTATGTCATCACAATGTCTATTGCTCTGGGTTACCATCTTTTTTTGATGTTTGTTCTGTTTTTATTTTTTAATTAATTTTTAATTAATTATTTTTTATTTTACTTTATTTTTATATTTTTATGAGACAGAGTCTGAAGCTATTCCCCTGGGTAAAGCGCTGTGACATCACAACTCACAGCAACATCCAGCTTCTGGGCAAGTCTCCTGCCTCATCCTCCAAAGTGGCTGGGACTACAGATGACCACCACAACATCTGGCTATTTTTTGGTTGCAGCCCTTGTTGTTTGGCAGACCTGGGCTGGATTCGAACCCGCCGCCTTAGTTGTGTGTGGCTGGTGCCTCAGCTACTTGAGCCACAGGCGCAGAGACTATTTTTTATTAAGATTATAACTTTGCACAGTTAAAAAAAAAAAAAAAGCTGTGCATGTTCTCCACACAGTTAAAAAAAAAAAAAAAAGATTATAACTTGGTACATTGATACATTTTTGGGGTTCAGTGTACTGCTTTGACATACAATATGAAATGTTTACATTGAACTAAGTAATATCCATCAGAATTATAGTCATTTCTTAAAAGTTTTGGAATGTACCATTGCATCAGGCACATTAGGTGATGTTCCACAAATACCCTCTATTCTCCCATATTCATTTTTCCCTCCCCTCTCTCTCATCTTCCCTTCAACTTTCTGGGCTACAGTTATGTTTTGCCATTTGTATACGTGTAGGTAATTATATATTGATTTCAGAGTAGTATTGAGTACATTGGATACTTTTTTCCTTCACTATTGAGATAGTTTACAAAGAAGAACATGTTCCATATCCATTCAGGTAAACATAAAAAACCTGAAGTCTCCATTTTTATGGCTGTATAGTATTCCTTGGTGTACATATAGTACAATTTCTTAATCCATTCATGGGACATTGGGCACTTGAGTTGTTTCCATGTCTTCACTATTATGAATTGGGCTGCACTAAACATTCTGCTGCAAATGACTTTGTTGAAAAATAATTTTTGATCATCTGCATGTATACCTAGGACAGAAATTGTAGGATTGAATGGCAGATCTACTTCTAGTTCCTTGAGAATTCTCCAAAATTATTTCCAAAACTGTTGTATTACCGTGCATTCAAACCAGCAGGATAGAAGAATTCCCTTCTCTCTTCATTCACACCAAAATTTGTAGTTTGTGGATTTTGTGATGTGAACTAATCATATTTGAGTTAGACGATAATTCAAAGTTTTATTCGTTTGGAAATCTCTGATGATTAAGAATGATGAGCATTTTATCATATGTTTTTAGGCCATGTGTCTCTTGTCATCCAAGAAGTATCAGTTCAAGTCTCTTGCCCACATAGTAATGGGGTTATTTATTCTTTTCTTATGGATTACTTTGCATTCTTTGTAGATTCTAGTTATCAGACCTTTGTCAGAAACATAACCTGCAAAAACATTGTCCCATTCTGAACCTTGTCTGTTTCCTTTACTTACTGTGCTCTTGACTGTGCAAAAGCTTTTCAATTTGATCATATTCCAGTGAATGGATTTTTTATGTTGCTTCAATTTCCTGTGGGTTCATTTTCATAAAATATTGTCCCAGACCAATTTCTTCAAGTGTTTTCCATGCACTCTTCTTCTAGTATTTTTATACATTTATGTCTTAAGTTTAAATCTTTTATCCAGTGAGAATTAATTTATGTTAGTGATGAAAGATGGGGGTCTAGTTTCAGTCTTCTGCAGGTCAATAACCAGTTCACCCAGCAGGAATATGAACATTTTAAAATAATAACTAAGGAAATGACATGAAGGCTATGTTAACCAGTTTGATGGAAGTGTTTCGGAATGTGTGTGAAAACCCCACACTATACCCCAGAAGTGCATTAATGTACATAGTTACCATTCAATTTAAAAAAAAAATTTGGAGTCTTTTACCCACTGAATATTTTTAATAGGTTTGTCAAAGATCAAACAACAATAAGGAGCTGAGTTCATCACTTTGTTCTCTATTCTGTTCCATAACTCTACTGCTCTGTTTATATGCCAGTACAATGCTGTTTTGATCACCATAGACTTATAGGATGGGTTGAAGTATGGTAATATAATTATTTCTGATTTGTTCTTATTTCTGAGTAATGTATTTGCTATTTGAGGATTTTTCTGATTCCATACAGAATTAGGCACTGTTTTTCAAGTTTTTGAAGTAGGATAATGGTGCTTTAATAAGGATTGCATTACATCTGTAGATTGCTTTGGGTATTATGGATATTTTAACCATGTCAATTTTATCCTGACATGAACATGGTATGTTTTTCCATTTGTTATCCTCTTCAGCTATTTATTTTCTCTGAGTTTCATAGTTCTTTTCATAGAGATTTTTCATACCCTTTGTTAGGTAAACTCCCAGGTATTTCATCTTGTTTGGCACTATTGTAAAGGGAATTGAGTCCTTCATTGCTTTTTCAGCTTGCCTGTGATTACTGTATATAAAAGCCACTAACTTCTAAGTATTGATTTTGGATCCTGAGACATTGCTATATTCCTTTATCACTTCTAATAGTTTTGAAGTTGAGTCCCTGTGTTTTTCCAGGTATTGGATCATGTCATTAGTAAAGAGTGAGAGGTTGATCTCCTCTGACCCTATTTGGATACACTTGATTGCCTTATATTGCCTGATCGTGAGAACTAAGATTTCCATTAGTATGTTAAATATGATTGGAGACAGTGGGCCTCCTTGCCATGTTCCTGATTTGATTGGAAATATTTAGAATTTTACACCATTCGATAGGATATTGGCTGTAGGATTGCTGTAAATGGCCCCTATCAGGTTAAGGAATGTTTCCTCTATGACTATTTTATTAGAAATTCTGATTGTGAATGGGTGCTGAATTATCAAAGGCTTTTTCTGCATCAATTGAGAGAATCACATGGTCTTTTTTATTGATGTAATGTATCATATTTCTAGATTTGCATATGTTGAACCAAATCTGTAATCCTAGAATAAAACCAACTTGATCATTTTGTATAATTTTTTTGATGTGTTGTTGAATACTATTTGCTAAGATCTTATTGAATATTTTTGTGTTAAAATTCATTAATGCCATTGGTCTATAATTTTTTCTTTTCTTGTTGGATCCTTTCCTGGTTTGGGTATTGGGGTAATATTTTCTTCATAGAATATGTTAGAAAGAATTCCTTCTTTTTCTATTCTTTGAAAAACTTTGTATAATATGAAACTAATACCTCTTGAAAGGTTTGACAGAATTCATCTGAGACCAAAAGATGGAGGTTTCTGTGAGCTGTGATGGCAGACCACTCCATGAAGCATGACAAAATGAAACTGTGCTTCAAACAAAACAAAACAAAAACAAACAAAGATTAAAAAACATTTAAATTCAGTGTCTCTACACAGTTTTACCATGTGGAATGCAGCTCAGTCTCACTACTGTAAAAAATATCAACTACTGTGTTACCCTAGTGGTGACTTGAATATCAACTGTTAATGTAATCAATAAGCAGCAAATGGAAGATCCCTTCTCTGTGAATTAAAGGCTAAGAAATGTCATGGACAAAAAACGTGCACAAAACCAACTGAATTGTGCAGATACTCTAGTGAGTATCTTTGACAGAAGTCCTGCATTCCCCAACATTCCAACATAAAGTCATTACATGGTCTCCATAAATGGCATCACAATGGGTGTCGTCCTGCTCATGATACTTAAGCTTAATCTTATTCCTGCTAAGCATGTATAGTTGCTGTCTGGGTTTATTGTTGGTTTCCAACTGTTACTCAGAGTAGGGTTCTTTTCTCCACACTCAAGTCATGCAACATAAATATTGTTTGTAACCATGGCCAAAGGATTAAAAAAAAAAAACTATTCCTTTCTTTTTGATGCAGAAATTTGTAAACAAATGGAAGACTGTGATTTCTACGTAGTGCTGCCCTGAGATGTTTTAGTACAAGAAATCAAGTCCAATGATTGGAAAATGATTTGACAGACTTAAATTCACAACATACATTTGCCAATTATACTGTTCATTATGTTTTACTTTCTTGTCTAGAATAGGCTTATTTTGGATGGTAGGTGTCTCACTGAAGGTTCCTTCTCAAAATCTGCTGAGGTACTGTGTCCAGTAATGTACCTCTTACCTGCAGTGATTTTAAATTGTCATCAAGCGTTATATTGGGGTTTTGTGAGAGACTGACAGTGTTGCCACAGGTGTAGTCTCACATCTGGAATTATTATAATGAAAGAGACAGAGTACTCCTCTGATGGAATTAGCATAACTTTATTGTTCATGACCATCTTTTAGAGTAGGCTGGTCACGTACACATTATTAACTAACAAGAAAAGCATTCATACTACTTTTCTAAAGTTAGTTCAACCTTCAAAAATACACAAAGTTTGGAAACTTGAGAAAGGTGCAAAAGAAAGTAAGTCTAGAGAATTGATATTTCCAAGAACAGAGTAAAGCTTTGAAGTTTTACTATGTACTCATTGTATTACAGAAAGCAGGTTTATTGCTTCTGTCTCTGGCAACCTGGAGGCCTATGTTGTTTTCTGATAAGCAAATTTGCTTATCAACCCCAAGGCTGTGTCTCTGCAGAAAGTTTTTTAACTTTTCCTTTGCAGGCTTAACAGCCACATGGTCTGAGTCACTGGAGATGGGTTTTTAAGCCCTAATCCCCAGGTCCTATTCCATGCTGACCAGGGATACAGGCCATTGACAGAGTTGCCTTCCACAGAAATCTGTCCATCTGCCTCTGGACTTTAATGTAAGCACACAACACACAAGATTATTTATACCACGATCAATCTTAAATTCTGTACTAGGTGTGTCTAAACTTTTGGTTTCTTGGCAACAATATAGGTTGAAGAGTATTGTTGGATCACACATATAGTACACAATAAATAATGAAATCTGATAAACCTAAAATAGATCCATGCATAGTTGTGGTGATCTCCCAACACACATATATAGGACAATCTTAATATCCTCCTTCTGTGTTACTGAGGCCTGAGGTTTGGACAATCCTCAAAGACACAATAAGGTAATTTCAAAATTAGAATTCAATGATTTATCCCATGTATTAATACAATATTTTGATGCTCTGGAAAGCCAAATTGTGCAGATCCCCTGAGCTTCTGTGTTAGAGACAAGGCTAAACAACAGAAATACAACTTCTGCCCTGATCTCTTATTGTGTTTCTTCTCAAATGGAAAGGGTAGTCAAGTTTTGTATACTTTACATATAGTTCCAGCTACTTCAGAGGCAGAGATAGCGGGATCACTTTGACTGAAGAGTTGGAAGTAATTGTTTTCAAGGCTGAGGTCATGGATGTTCTAGCCTGGGGAAGAGAGTGAGAGTTGGTCTGATGAAAAATAATGAAGGAAGGAAGGAAGGAAGGAAGGAAGGAAGGAAGGAAGGAAGGAAGGAAGGAAGGAAGGAAGGAAAAAAAGAAAGAAGTAAGTTTGACTAGGTAAAGGTTCAAAGAGTGAAATTATGAGGTAAGGTCAGTAGGCAGATGTAATACATGAAAACATGAATGAGATTTGTTAGGATCCCTGGGGGGGAGAAGTGAACAATGATTCAGGACAAGTTCATTTGTGGTTTTTTTCTTTGGAGACTGCCAGTAGATCTAATAGATAGAGTTCATCCAGAGATGTCTTATCCCTGGTCTTGGACTGACTGGGGCAAAGGAATATTGCCCCAGATTGAAAAGTGCAACAGAAGAGTTGGATTGTAGAATCTGTATATGTTAGTGTGCATTAAAAAAACTGACTTGAGTCAAGTATTCACTATATGGGCAATTTAGAGTGATTACAAGAATCTATGATACAAAAGGATCAGAGTTGTATAAAATCTGAAGTCTAGACTAATATGGGTTGTAGGAAAAATTTCCCTATGAGAGAATAATTTCTCCAGTTGACACCTAATATAAGATAAAATTTTCTACACTAGATGCGTGGTCAAAAGTAAAAATTATAGCCAGTCATTGTGGCATGCACCTGTAGTCCTGGGTACTTGAGTGGCTTAGAAGAAAATCGCCTGAACCCAGGAAATGTTGATTGATGGGATCTGTTGATGCCGCAGAACTTATCTGAGTGTTATAAATAAAGAAGACTCTGTCTTTATAAAAAATTAAAAATTAAAAATGAGGATTACTCCAATACAAATTGTTTTCATCATTTATTTATTGAGACAGTCTTGTATTGTTGCCTTTGGTAGAGTACCCTGGTATCATAGCTCACAGCTCAGTTCAAGTGTTCTCATCAAGTGAACCTATCACCTCTGCTGGCATGCCAGGAGCCTGTATAACATCCAGCCATTCTTTATTTTTCAGGGATGGGATTCTCACTAGTGCCAAGGCTAGTTTTTAATTCAGAAACTCAGAAAATCTAACTGAATGGGTCTCCCATATTGACAAAATGAGAGTCATGAAGAGCCACCCCTGGCCACAAAACCTAGTTTGAAAAATATTCCATCTTCAATGTCTAAAGTGGTGGCTCACAATGAGGCTGGTGAGTTTGAAAATGGCTCCAGACAATCTGCAATGAAAAAATAGCTGGACTTTGAGGAGGGCACCTGTAGTCAAGATACTGTGAAGGTGAGGCAAAGGAATGTCCAGGTGATGGAGGTTTCTGTGACCTGTGTTGGCATAACTCACTGCTGAGAGTGACAAAGTGAATCTCTGTCTAACAAAAAAAAAAAAAAGGAACAAAGAGCATACTACTTGAGTGTCTCTATGCAGTTTTGCCATCTGAAATTAAGCTAAGTCTCACGGTTGTACAAAATCTCACCTGTTTTGTCAGCCTAGTGAATGGAATCTTAGTCATTAATGTAATCAATAAGGCACATATAGAGATCACTTCTCTGTCTGTGGTTGGAGTGCTAAGAAATGTCCTGAATTAAACCCTTGCGGTGCAACAGCTGATGTGAACAGAAAATTTCAGTGACTATTTTTGACCAGAATTGTGGAAGCAATGTAGAAGTGTTCCCTTTTCTCCACATCCACTCCAGTATCACTTGTTTTATGATTTTGTGATATGGGCTAATCTCACTGGTGTTAGATGATATCTCAAAGTAGTTTTGACTTACATTTCTCTGATGATTATGGATGTTCAGCATTTTTTCATATTTTTTGGCCATGTGCCTGTATTTTTCAGTGAAATTTCTCTACAATTCTCTTTCCCATCCTGAGATGGGATCACTTAATCTTTTCTTGCTAATGTGTTTGAGTTGCCTGTGGATTCTGGTTATTAAACCTTTGTCAGAGATATAAACAACATATATATTTTTTTCCATTCTGAGGGCTGTCTGCTTGTTTTACTTACTGTGTTCCTCATTGTGCAGAAGCTTTTTAATTTGATCATGTCTCAGTAGTGTATTTATAATTTTGCTTCAATTGCCCAGGGAGTCCTCATGAAATATTGCCCAGGCCCATTTCTTCAAATATTTTCCCTACACTTTCTTATACTATTTTTATAGTTTTCTGTCTTAAATTTAAATATTTAATCCAATGAGAGTCTATCTTAATTAATGCTGAATTGTATGGGTCCAGTTTCTGTCTTCTACAGGTTGCCAGCCAGTTCACCCACCACCATTTATTAAATAGGGAATCTTTTCCCACTCGATGATGTTAATTGGCTTGTCAAAGATAAGATAATTTTAAATTGCTGAGTTTATCTTTTGGTTCTCTAATCTGGTCCTTCCATCTACCTCTCAATTTTTGTGCCAGTACCATGCTGTTTTGATCTCTATCCATTTGTTGTGTAGTCTGAGATATGTATATTGAACCTTGAGACACTGGGATAAAACCCACTTTTGCTTTTGTATAATTGGTTTGATTTGTGGCTGGATTCTGTTTTTGTTGAATATTTTTGCATCAATATTTATTAATGATATTGGTCAACCATTTTCTTTTCTTGTTGGGTCTTTTCCTGATTTGGGCATCAAGGTGATGTTTGCTTCATAGATTTGTGGGGTAGTATTCCTACTTTTTCTATATTTTGGAAAAAGTTAAGTAGTACAGGTACTAGTTCCTCTTTGATGGTTTGATAGAATTCTTATGTGAAGTCATCTGGTCCTGGCTTTACTTCTCAGGGAGATTTTGTATACTTAACGTTATTCCAGAACTTGATATAGATCTGTTCAATATTTCCATTTCATTCTGTTTAAGTCTTGGAAAGTGTCATGTTTCCAAGTATTGGTCAATTTCCTTCAGATATTCATATTTCTGAGAAAAAAGTTTCTTGTAATATTAATAAAGGATTCTATGAGTTTCTGAGGAGTCTATTGTTATTTTGTATCTACCATTCTGATTGATGGAATGAATAATTTTACTCTCTTTTTCTTGGTTAGGTTGTCCAAAGGTTTATGTATTTTATCGACCATTTCAAAAAAACATCTTTTTATTTTATTGATCTGTTGTATAATCCTATTGTTTTCAATTTCATTTAATAATGAAATGTTCTAAGAAATGTTAGAACATTGAACATTATGTTTAAATAATAAATAAATGTTCTAAGTTTGATGATTTATTTTCTTCTGTTGGGTTTGAGATTGGAATGTTCTTCCTTTTCTAGTTGCTTGAGATGTCTCACTAAGTTGTTAACTTCCTCTGTTTCCTTTCTCTTGAGGAATGCTTTCAGGGGTATGAATTTCCCTCTTAGGATTACCTTTGTTGTATCCCAGAGGTTTTGATGATTCATATATTCATTATCATTTTTGTCTAAAAATATGGCAATTTTCTTCTTGATCTAGTCTCTCATGCAGCTGTCATTCAGTATAAGGTTATTTACCTTCCATGTTTTTATGTGACTATTCATATTCCTATTATTCCTGAGTTCAACTTTTATTCCAGAATGATTTGAGAGGGTGCAAGGAATAATTTCTATTCTTTTAATTTGCTAATATTAGACTTGTGACTTAAAATATGATCAATTTTGGTGTATGTTCTCTGGTCTGATGAGAAAAAAAGTTTATTCAGTTTTGTTAGGGTGAAATATTCTGTAGATGTCTGGTAAATCTAAATATTGAATCATTAAGATTAAATCTAAAATTTCTTTGCTTAGCTTCGTATAGGAGAATCTATCCAACACTGCCAAAAGAGTGTTTAAATCTCTGACTATGATGAACCAGAAAGAAATTAAGTTTCCAATGCTTGTTAGTGTGTCTCTTATAAATTGAGAAGTATTCTGTTCGGTGCATAACTACTAATAATATAAAAATCTCATCATATTGAGTATTGTCCTTAAAAAATATGAAGTGACCATCCTTATTCTTGATTACAATTGTTTGTTTAAAGCCTATTGTATTGGCAAATAACCTTTCAACAACTGCTTTTTTCTACTTTCCATTTCTCTGCAATATAGATAACCATCCCTTCACCCTAAGTCTATATTGATCTTCTAAGGTAAGATTAGATTCTTATATGAAGCAAATATCTCACCTGAGTTCTTGTATCCAGTCAGTCATACTCTACCTCT
The DNA here is from genome assembly GCA_963575145.1 of Galago senegalensis. Classification (NCBI taxonomy): domain Eukaryota; kingdom Metazoa; phylum Chordata; class Mammalia; order Primates; family Galagidae; genus Galago; species Galago senegalensis. The sequence goes on from CAUYTI010083447.1 coordinate 10,201, forward strand.
TTATAGGAAAATTGAATCCATTTACATTAATGGAGAATATTGATACAACTGGTAAATATTTGAGTATCAAAATTTTTGAAAATCAAAGAAATATTTTTACTCCTTTTTCCACTGTGGAAGTTGGAATTTGATCAAAAGTTCTAAAGTGAGTTTAATTTTGTGGTGGTGTATTGTGCTTATCATTATGGAGAATATATTTGAGAATATCCTGGAGAGCTGGTTTAGTTATGCATATTTCTTCAACATGTGAATGTCATTAAAGTATTTAATTTCTCCATCATAAATTAAACTCAGTTTAGCTGGAAATAGGATGTTGGGTTGAAAGTTATTTTGTTTTAGGTGATTAAATGTTGATGACAACCATCTTCTAGTTTGAAAGTTGTCAGGTATTATAATATTCTTCTCCATATAGGTGGTTGTTTTATTATGTCTGGCTTCTTTCAGAAATTTTTCCTTTATAATAACTTTAATGAAGTTAATTGTGCTGTTCCTCAGGGATGTCTTATTCAGGTTGAGTTGTGGTGGAGTTCTGAAACTGTCTGCTATCAAAATTTCAAAATCCCTTGGCATGTCTGGAAAGTTCTTTTTCATATTTTTATGAAGAAAAGCCTCTATGCTTTGTGAATCAACTTTATCTCCTTCAGGGATTCTTATAAGTCTAATATTAGTTTTCTTAGAATAATCCCACAGCACTCTCAGAGAATGATCCATTTTTTCTCTCCATTTATCTTCCTCTTTGAGCTCTTAGGAGCATTCAAAAGATTTATATTCCATGTCAGAAATCCGTTCTTCTGCTTGCTCTATTCTTTTTCTGAGGGATTCTACAGTATTTCTCAGATCTTTGAGGACTGCAAAATCTTCTCACACTAAGTTAAAACTTTGGTGTTTTGGTCTTTGAATTCATTGAATTCTTGAGAGAACTTTTGAAATGTTTCTTGAATATATAATTGTAACTTTTACTCCATTTTTTAGTCTTATTTTTAATGCAAATTCTCAATTTGATTTCTGACATACCAACCATATGCTAATGAACGTGATCTTTTGTTGAGGCTTTAATATCCTGCCTTGGGGGTGTTTATCTACTCTGGTTATTCATGTTACCAGAGTTTTTTGGCTGATTCTGCATGTGTTTATTTTATACTGCTTGGTTAGATGAGCAGATAATAAGAAGTTGGGTTGAGGGATCCAGGAGTAGTGATTAACAAGCTCTTTCCCAAAAGCTGAAACTGGTGTCTGTACATTTACTCTAGATGTTTGCCAAAGGCCCCACAGGTCTATGACCTGAGGAACTTTGGGCCTACTTGGTATGGTGGGGCTAAGTGGCTCTGTCTTATTTACAGCTGGTCTCTGTTCTACCTTAGTAGAATCAGTTACTCTGCTTTAAAGACTAAGCTGTGGATAAACACCAGCAATTATGTCACCTGCCCCCATTGGAAACAGTTTAGAAAGAAAAATCAAAACATTCCACAACCACATACTCAGGGTACCACTTTGAATAGCCCTCTGGTGATTGGCCCAGTTCAAGAGGACTAAATCAATTGTTCCAGTCAACACTTGTCTCAGGTGGGAGAGTTCAAAATGTCTTCAGCATCTAGATAGGAGGGGTGTGCTGGTAGCACAAGTAGGCCTCAATCCAATGTTTTGTGAGGTTATAAGGACCGACCTAGCAACTAAATTAGTTTGGGAAGATTGATGACTCCTCCTTGCATGTCTGTCACACCTAGTCACTCGTAACCCCACAGGGCTATGACTTAGTTCCCTCCTATTTGCAGATGCTACAAGAGTTAAAGCCTTGCTGATTTTCAGTGAGTTCTATATCTACAAAGGCAGACCACCACTCTCTGCCAATTCTGGCAGGGGTCTGTTAGGTCTGACAACCTTCGGTGCTAATGGAGGCTGGAGCAGTTCACTCTGATCCAGTCCACCCCTGATTGATGTTGTGGGCAGAACAGGACGGAACAACTTCTCAGAATTTGTTTCTCTCATGGCTATATTCCCCCTGTGGATGAGGCCCAGCCTATACTGCAGTTTTTGTTGGGGCAGGTGCAGTTAGAGCTCACACTTACCTGTCATTTCCAGCCTCTGCCTGACTGCAACTTTGTCTCAACTATGTTCCCTGGAAGACCAGGTGCATCTTAGAATCAGTAAAGCAGTTTTCTGGCTCAGTCATCTGGCAGAGCCTAGAAGTTTGATGGCTCTGCACATGAAAATTTTAGTCCCATGCTACATCCAGGCCATTACACTTTACTCATAGTGCCTATGTTTTCATCCCAAATTGGCATCCCAGTGGCTGCCATCTCAGAAGGTACCTGGCTTTCTCTCCTTGCCCAGAGAGACAGGGTGTGTCTTTCAGGAATATAACAGGGGTGTGAGCCCTATTGTCCCTTAAGCTACAGCACTGCACCTTGGGACACTACCTCCATTGTATTTTTCCCTCTCAGATGACTGCCCTATTCTAACTCCGGTGCTGCAGAATCAGCTCAGACCACCAATAGTTCTCCTCCTGTTCACATCTTTTCAAAAAATGCCCAAGAGTCTGGACTCCATGGGGGATAGTCTTCGAGACCTCAGGATGAGAGTAGAGGTGAGTCCTAAGAGTTTAGAATTGTAGGTAGAAAATATATACAGTTTTATACAGTTTTATGCCTGACAGGAGAGTACCATGCAACCTAGTAGGAGTAGTAAGTCCAGTTTTTAAAGGGTCTCTGTTGGGGGATATAATCGGGGGGATGTTTTAACTCTAATTGTTTATTTGTGTGGAATATACTGAAAGCTCTTGTCATGGAGGTGGGGACTCCTGTCTACTTGGTAATGGACTTTGTATTTTTTCTTTGTACACTTGGGGTCTCAGTTCACCTGCAGGGTGAAGCAGGGTTGGTGTGCATTTTTTGAAACTTTTCTCTTGGTTCAGCTCCAAACATTGAGTAACTTCCTAAACTTCTGACTTTTTACTCACATTCAGGTTGGTAGCCTCTGTGGAAAGCTGGCTCCAGTCCACCATCTTGGCTACATTAACTGTTATTTTTCTTTGAAGGGGTACCCCCCCACCTCAGGCATAGTAGTTTAGCCACATGTGTTCCTTGAAGAACGTGGACCTAAGATGTAGTTCTTTTACTCTGAGAACAAGCTGGGGCCTGCAAAAAATCAGAAATATTCTCCCAAAGGAATATGTTGGAGGGTCATGATGAGTAGTAGCTGGAGTCTAAACACCTGTCAAGGCACTGGGTAGTTGTACTTTGTTCCTTTCTCCTCAATAACACAATAATTATTAGTCTCAGTTTAAGGAAGTGAGCTAATGTAGCAGACAACCTGGTACCTTTGTGATTCACCACCAAGTAAAATGTTCTAATTTAGTATCAATTGTATATGTGCTCAACAGTAATTGTACTGAATTTGAATCTTTATAACAGTTTTTTTGATCTTTGCTGTCTTAACTGCTTGATATTTTAAACTTTTACTGGATGTTTTAGAGTATATAACAGGAAAAATAAAGATAGGGAGTTACTAAGTGCTGGAGCAAGCCTCATCCTCCCTTTTCAGATTATTGATCTCATCCACAGTGCAATCCACTGTATCACTGACCAGTTAGCTAGAAGAACAGTAATATCTGGTGCTGGGAGCAGGACCAATGGCTGGACAGGGAGATAGTCAAACTGTCATTGGAAATTATGTTCACCAGCCTTAAGCCTAAGGAAAAGATTGAGATGGTTACCATTGGGCTGTAAATTCTCAGAACCCTTAATAGGAAAAAAAAAAAAGAAGAACATTAAATCATTCAATCATGGGTAACTCTTTCTCACTTATAGAGGAAGAATATATTCAGTTATTAAAAACTTTATTAGATACTATGTGTGTCATTGTTAAAATCCACATTTCCAGCTGCTTATTTGCTACCATCAGAAATTGTTGTCATCGGTTTTTACCTGACTGTCAGAATCAATTGAATATAGTGGTATGGGAAGAGGTAAGAGAAGATATGAAGTGTTTTTATCAAAAGGGAAATATTATAGATAAAGATATTTGGGCTGTTTATACTTTGGTTAAATTAGATTTACCAACTTTTGTAAATAATAAAGATAAACAAGCACACCCCATTTTATATGAGTAAAATGGTGCTATTGCTGATCTTTCTAAAATTTTCATCTCCAAAAAGCAAAAGAATAGACAGGAGAAGGATGATAGACAATGCTCCTTGGTCCAGGAAAATGAGGAAGCTGTGGCTGAAGATTTGCCTCTTTCCTCCTCTGTTCAATCTCTTTAGAGAAAAATGATAAACCTTAAAAGTTTCATAGGGGAATGTTATAATTTAATTAGTGATGCTAAGTGCCAGCCCTCTGCTTCTCCTATGAGTATACTGCCACCATCTTTTCCATCTCCTTTGCCACCTCCATCCCTGGTCCTTTTACTGGTTCTGGTGGAAGGGCCAAAGTTTTTAAGAGTTTACCCTACATCTCCAGAATTTTCCACTAAATAGGCTTTTCCATTAACTTACAGGTGGCCTTCTTCCCTGTTTATGAATATAGAGTTTATGAAACAATTTCACCACATTGAGTAGTTTTTCCCAATCCCCCCTGACTGATAAATCAGCTTGATATTTATTATTATAGAGCCTCTTTGGCCCCATCTGGCTCTAGTTTAAGCCTGATTATGTCCATCATAATTGCTTTGATCCTATTGTGGAGATCATTATTTGACTCCTAGAGATTTGAACGGGTTCACAAAACTGCCTTATGATCTGCACAATATTTGCTTTTTGGTTCATGGTGCAAAATGGAAGCAAATGCTTGACAAGATAATAATCATGAGCTTCATTATGAGCAACTTACGAGCACCGGTCAGTAGGTAGATGGAATATGGGACAACATAAAGGAAGAAATTAGTTGTAATTAGTTGTGGACTTCGGGGGGAGAAGGCGAAATGAGTCAGGACATGTTTTTTTTTGTTTTGTTTTGTTTTGTTTTTTGTTTTTTGGGTTTTTTTGTGGTTGGTTCCTTAGGAGACTGCCAGTTGATCTGATGGGTAGGGGTCGTTTAGACATATCTGGTCCCTGATCTTGGACTTATTGGGGCAAGGGATTATTGGTCCAGATTGAAAAGTGCAACAAATGTGGAGTGTATATTCTGTATATTTTAGTGTGCATTAAAAACTAGTTTTGAGTCAATAATTTGCTGTGTGGGCAGTTTAGAGCAACAACTAGAATCTAAGATACCAAAGAAACAGAATTGTGTACAATCTCAAGTCTTGACCGATAGGGGTTTAGGAAAAAAATTTTACTAAGAGAGAATAATTTGTCCAATTGACATCTAATGTAGGGGAAATTTTTCAACCTACATCCATGGTCACAGGTGAAAATTTATAGCCAATTGTTGTGGCATGCACATGTATCCCAGGTACTTGGGTGGCTAAGAGAAGAAAATTGCCTAAGACCAGGTGTTCAAGGTTGCTGTGATCTGTAGAGGCCACAAAACCTTACTGAATGTGGAAAATAAAGACAATTCCTCTGTCTCTATTTAAAACAAAAAAAAAGGAAAAGTGAGGAGTAACTTCAATTCAAATGGATTTCTCCATGTATTTATTGAGAAAGATTGTTGCATTTGGTAGAATTCCCTGCTATCATAGCTCACATCAAACTACAAGTGTTCTTATCAATCAAACCTATTCCCTCAGATGCCATTCCAGGAGGCTGCATAACATCCAGTGTTTTTTTATTGTTCAAAGTTGGGTATATCACTAGTGCTGAAGCTGGTCTCTAATTCAGAATTTCAGACAGTCTATCTGACAGTGCCTCCTAATTTGCCAAGATGAGAGGTATGAAAACCACCCCTGGCCCCAAAATTTATTTGAAAAATATCCCATTTTTAATGGCTGAAGTGATGCCTCACCATGAGGGTGGTGATTTTGAAAATGGTCCAAGCCAATCTGCAACAAAAATACCTTGGCATTGAGGCAGGTGCCTGTACATACTTCAAGTAACAGGAGAGGCTGAGGCAAAATAATCATCTAAGCCAAGAATATGGAAGGTTTTATGAGCTGTGGTTGCACAGCACTCTACAGAAAGTGACAAAGTGAAACTCTGTCTCAAAAAAAAAAAAAAAAAAAAAAAACGAAGAAAGAAAACAGAGCATCCTACATATGTGTCTCTATGCAGTTTTACAATCTGGAATGAATTTGAGTCTCACTGCTCTCAAAATATCAATGGCTGTGTCAGCCTAGTGATTGGCATCTCAGCTGTAAATGTAATCAATTAGGCATCAATAGGAGATCACTTATCTGTCTGTGGATGGAGGGCTAAGAAATGTCCTGAATCAAACAATTGCAAGACACCAGGTGAAGTTGGCAGAAAAGTCCAGTGAATAACTTTGACAAGAAGCTTGGACCTCACGACATTCCGGGAGGAAATCACTACATGGTCAACATGGATGACATCACAAGGGGTGTTTCCCTTTGTTACCAATTTCAAGCTTAATCTCATTCCTGATAATACTGCACAGTTGCTGTCTGAGTATGTGGGTGGATGGATCTGTTACAAAGAGTGTGGTTTTTATCACCACACTCAGGTCCTGCTTCTGAAATTTGTTTTGTAACCATGGCCATGGGATTCAACAATCCATCATTTTGTCTTCATGTCCTAGACTGATAATCAAATGAAAGAGTGTAGTTTATACCTAGTATTGCCCTGGAATGTCATAGAACAAGAAATCAAGACAAATGATCAGACAACGATTTTACACACATAAGTGGTAAGTCACACAATTACCAGTTCTGTTTTTTATGATGGTTAATTCTTTCTCTAGAATAGGCTTGTTTCAGACACTAGATGTCTCACTGAAGGTTATCTATTGAAATCTAGTGAGACACTGTGTCCAGTATGTACTTCATATCTGCAGTGATTTATGATTATCATAGACTATATCAGCCTATCTTTAAATTTTTATCAATCCTTTATTCCATACTAGGTGTGTCTAAAATTTTGACTTACTGGCCACAATGCATTTTGAAGAGATTTGGGGTCACACATATAATACACAATAACTAATGAAACCTGATAAACCTAAAAGAGATTCATGCATAGTTGTGGTGATCTCCCACTATGAATATGTAAAAAATGTTCTATGTGTCACTGAGGATTGGACAATCCTCAAAGGCCCCAATAAGCTCATTTCTTATGTAGAACTCAATAACATATCTCGTGCATGACTACAATATTATGATGCTCTGGGCAGCCAAATTGGGAAGATTCCAATGAGTTCCCATGAAAGAGAAAATTCTGAAGTAAAGATAGACAACCTCATCCCAGATCTCCCACTGGGTTTCTCCTCCAATAGAAAGGGTAGTCAAGTGTTGTATCCCTTATCTATATTTCCAGCACTCCAGAGGCTAAAGCAGGAGGGTTACTTCAACCGAACAGATGGATAACATTGTGTGCAAGGTTGATGTCATAAACAATCTAGACTGTGGATCAAAGTGAGAATCAGTCTCCTGAAAAATAATGGAAGAAATTTTGTTAGGTACAGATACCAAGAATTAAACTATGTGGAAAAGTGATTAGGCAGATGGAGTACTAGTACATAAACAAGGAGATTTATTGTGGTCCCCAGTGGGAAAAAGAAACAATAAGTCAGGCCAAGTTAACTTGCAGTTGGTTTCTTAAGAGACTTCCAGTTGATCTGATGAATAGTGGTCATGCAGATATGTCTGGTCCCTTGTCTTGGACTGATTGGCCCAGATTGAGAAGTGCAACAGACAAAGTGGAGTTTATAATCTGTTCATTTTAGTGTGTATAAAAAAAAACCTCACTTTAGTGAAGAATTCACTAAAGGGACACTTTAGAGTGACTACAATAATCTAAGATACCAAAGGGTCAGAGGGTGTAAAATCAGAAGTCCTGATTAATAGGAAAAATATTTCCCTAAAGGAGAATAATTTGTACTGTTAATATGTAATCTAGGGGAAAATTTTTAACACTACATCGGTTGCCAGGCCTTATGCCACTCACCTGTCATCAAATTTATTCAGGAGCCAGCGAGAAGAAAATCAACTAAGCCCAGGAGTTTGAGGTTGCTGTGACCTGTAGATGCCACAGAACTTTACTGAGTGTGATAAATAAAGTAGGTCTCAGGTGGTGTTTATGGCTCAAAGGAGTAGGGCACTGGCCCCATATACTGGAGGTGGTGGATTCAAACACATCCTTGGTCGAAGAAAAAAAAAAGCTATAAAAAAATGCAAGTTTCAGTCTCTATAAAAAAGAAAATTAAAAATGAGAAGGAATTCCAATACAAATGTTTTCTGCATTTATTTATTGAGAAAGAGTCTTACTTTGTTGCCTTTAATAGATTACCTTGGAATCATAGCTCACAGAAAACTTCAGTTTTCTCATAAAGTGAACCTATTCCTCCAGCTGGTGTGCTAGGAACTTGCATAATATCCGGCCTTTTTTTTTTTTCTTCAGAGATCAGTATCTCACTAGTGAAGAGACTGTTATGCAATTCAGAAGCTCAGACAATCCAACTGAGTGGGCCTCCCAAATTTCAAGATGAGAGGTACGAAGAATCATCTCTGGTCACAAAACCTAGTTAAAAAATATCCCATCTTCAATGTCCAAAGTGGTGGCTTTCAATAAGTTGGGTGAATATGAAAATTGTTCTAGCTGATCTGCAACTATTAATGACTGAGCATTAAAGTGTGTGCCTATAGTTCAATCTAATGGTGTGGCTGAGGCAAAATAATTTCCTGAGTCCAGGAGATGGAGGATTCTGTGAGATGTGATGGCCCAGAACTCTATTGAGAGTGATCAAGTGAAACTCTGCCTTAAAAAAAAAAATAAATAAAAAGGAGTAGAGAGCATCCTACTTAAGTGTCTCTATGCAGTTTTAAGATCTGGAATGCAGCTTGATCTCACCGCTGTACAAAACCTCAAATTTGTGTGAGACTAGTGACTGAAATCGCAGTAATTTATGCATTCAATGAGGCACATATGGGAAATCACTTCTCTCTGTCAATGGAGGGCTAAGTAATGTCCTGGATGAAACACTTGGACACCAGCTTGAAGGCAGTAGAAAAGTCCAGTGAGTATCTTTGACCAGAAGCCTGAATCCCATGACATTCAAGGATGAAATCACTACCTGGTCACCATGGATGACATCACAATGGGTTTTGCCCTGGGGTACCATGTATAAGCTTAATCTCATTCTCATTAAACATGCATAGTTGCTCTCCACCTTTGTTGTTGGGTTCAAACTGTTGCAAAGAGTGGGGTTATTTTCTTAACACTATTCCTGATTCATAAAATTGTTTTCTAACCATGACCAAGGGATTTCACAACACAACCTTTCCTTTTCAAGTCATGGATTTGTAATCAAATGGAAGAGTGTGGTTTGTACTTATTGCTGTCCTGGGATTTTATACAACAAGAATTTGACCCAATGATTGGAGAATGATAAGAAAGATCTAAATGGTAAGCCACACAATTTCTAGTTCTACTTTTCATGATGTTTGACGTCTTTCTCTAGGACAGACTTGTTTTGGAAGTTAGATGTCTCACAGAATGTTCCTTCTTGAAATGTTGTGAGGCACCTTGCCCAGGAGTGTACTTCATACCTGAAGCTATTTATGATAATCATGGGAAATATCAGCCTATCTTTAAATTTCCATCAATCTGGAATCCATGCCATGTATGTCTAAACTTTGGGTTCTTGGTCACAAGGGACTTTAAAGTGTTATGATGGATTACAAAGTACAATACACAATAACTAATGAAACCTCACAAAGATAAAAGAGATCCATGCATAGTTTTGGTGATCTCTCACTGCAGATAAGTAAAGTAGTCCTGACATATTCTCTATGTGTCACTGAGGCCTGAGGATTGGACAATTCTAAAAGTCCCTGATAGGCTCATTTCTTAAGTAGAGCTCAATGACATTTCCCACGTATGACTACAATATTTCAATGTTCTGGGCAGCTCAATTGGGCATATCCTTTGAGCTACCATTCTAAAGATAAGGCTGAACAAGAGAAATGCAACCTCATTCCTGATCTCCTATGGGTTTTCTATTCAGACAGAAAGAAATGTCAACTGTTGTCTCCTTTAAAATTATTTCCTGCTACTGTAGATGCTGAGGCAAGACGATCACTTCTACCAAAGTGTTGGATGTCATTGTGTGGAATACTGAGATCATGGACAATGTACCCTGGAAAACACAGTGAGAGTTAGTCTGCTGAGAAACAATGAAAGAAAGAAAGAAAGAAAGAAAGAAAGAAAGAAAGAAAGAAAGAAGAAATTGTTCTAGGTACATTTTCCAAGAGCAAAATTATGAAAAACTTTCAGTAGGCAGATGAAATATAGGACTAAATAAAGGAAGAACAAAAGATGGAACAATGAGTCAGGGTCAAGTTTATTTGCAGTTTGTTCTATAAAAGACTGACAGTTTATCTAATGGGTAGGGGTCATCCAGAGATGTTTGGTCCCTGATATTGGACTGACTGGGGCAAGGAAATATTGTTCCAGATGGAAAACTGCAACAGAATGGGTAGAGTGTATAATCTGGACATTTTTGTGTCCAAAAAATAACTTTACCTGAGTCAAGAATTCACTGTATGCAGTTTGGAGTAACTACAAGAATCTAAGATACCAAAGGGTCAGAGTAGTGTAAAACCTGAAGTCCATTAATAGGGGCTATAGGGAAAACTATGAGAGCATAACTTATCTAGTTGGCATTTAATCTAGGGGAATTTTTTTTAACCTAGAACCATGGTCAAATATGAAAATTATAGTCAGGATTTGTGGCATGCACCTCTAGTCCCAATTATTTGGGAGGCTGAGAGAACAAATTTGCCTAATCCCAGGTGTTGGAAGTTGCTGTGATCTTCAGAGTACACAGAAATTTACTAAAAGTGATAAATAAAGTAAGTGTCTGTCTTGACTAAAATAAATTAAAATTTTCTCCATGTTTTTATTGAGACAGTTTGTTGCCTTTGGTAGAGTACACTGGTACCATAGCTCACAGAAAACTTCAAGTGTTCTCATCATTAGAACCTATTCTCTCAGCTGCCATTCCAGGATCCTGCATAACATCCAGCTAGTTTTCATTCTTGAGACAGGTATCTCACTAGTTCTGAATCTTGTCTCCAATTCAGAAGTTCAGACAATTCAACCAACTTGGCCTCCCAATTTTCCAAGATGAGAGGAATCAAGAACTATGACTGGCCACAGAACGTATTTGAAAAATGTCACATCTTCTGTGTGTGAAGTAGTTCTTCACCATGAGGGTGGTAAGTTTGAAAAGAGTCCAAGCCAATCTGCAACAAAAAATACCTGGGTATTTAGGTGGGTATCTTTAGTTCAAGCTACTGGGGAGGCTGAGGACAAAGAATTGCCAGACCCCAGGAAATGGAAGTTTCTGTGACCTGTAATGGCATACCACTTTACTAAGATTTACAAAATGAAACTCTGTCTCAAATTAAAAAAAAAAAAAAAAGAAAGAAAAGAACAAAGAGCATCCTACTTAAGTGTCTTTATGGTCTTTATGCAGTTTTAACATCAGGAATGCAGATTGAGTCTCATTGCTCTACAAAATCTGAACTGTTGTGTCAGCCTAGTGACTGGAATCTCAGCCATTAATGTAATCATTGAGACACACATGGGAGATCACTTCTCTGTCTGTAGATGGAGGGCTAAGAAATGTCCAGGATCAAAAACTTTCATGACAACAGCTAATGTTGTCAGAGAACTCCATGTGTATCTTTGTTCAGAATCCTGGGTCCCACAACAATTCTGGATAAAGTCACCACGTAGTCAGCATTGCTGACATCACAATGGGTGTTTCCCTGAGTTACCAAACTTAAGCTTTACTTCATTCCTGCTAATCATGCACACTTCCTGTCTGGATTTGATCTTGGGTTCAAATTCCTACAAAGAGTGTGGTTCTTTTCTTCAAACGTAGTTCCTATTTCCTAAATTTTGTTTTCTAATCCTGGCAATGGGATTAAACCACTGATTCTTTCCTTTTCAAGTCAAATTTGTAATCAAGTGAAATAATGTAGTTTAGTCAAATGATTCCCTGTGATGTTATAGAGCAATAAATCAAATTCAATGTTCAGACAATAATTTGACAGACCTAAATGGTATGTCACACAATTCCCAGTTCCACTTTTCATGATGTTTGACTTAGTTCTCTAGAATAGGCTTGTTTCAGACAGTAGATATCCCCCTGAAATTTCCCACTCCAAATCTGATAAAGCATATTATCAAGAGAAATATCAGCCTTTCTCAAACTTTCTATCAATCCTGAATTTCCTGCTAGTTGTTTCTAAACTTTTGGATTCTTGGCCACAATGCACATTGAAGACTTATGTATGATGACACATATAATACACAATAACTAATGAAAGCTGATAAAGATAATAGAAATACATGCATAGATGTTGTGATCTCCCGCTGATACTAGATTTTTAATACTGATTTCCAGGCTCTTGGTCTCGATGATTTGATGAATGAATCGAAGGGCAATAGAATGAGCAGTGAGGTTTTATTTCCAGCTCAAAGAAACACTATCCTGCAGGGCAGGATACAAGTGTTACAACTCTTATGAAAACAACTCTTAAAAAGAGTCAGGCCTCTTTGTAGAGCAGGATAGATGTGCTACATCTCTTACAAAGGGCCAAGCCTCTTTGTAGGGCAGGATCAGCAACGAAAGTGTTACAGATTCAGCTCTTACAAAGGAACAAACCTCTCTGCAGGGCAGAGATCAGCAAAGGACCAAGCGTCTTTGCAGAGCTGGATCAGCAGTAGAAGTGCTCCTAAAAAGAGCCAAGCCTCTTTGTAGCGCAGGATCAGCACTAGAAGTTCCACAGCTCTCACTTCTTCTTTGGGATGGTCTGCAATGGTCTGCTGAAGTCTTGTTCTTCTGCTCTATCTTCCTCGAAGGTCTGTGACGATCTGCCCCCAGGCTCTCAGCTCAGGGCCTTATATAGGTGCAATAGCTTGGCTGTGATTTGTCTATAAAATGGACCAATTAGGAGCAGGATTGAAAATGGACCAATCAGGAATGGGCACCAGTATTTTCTTGATTGACAAGTCCTCTAGTGCTGCTCTACTGGAGCCTCTGGGGGAAGAAAACTCCCCCGCTTGCCCCAACCTGCCAGGTTCTTTGCCGTCTGCTGCCACCAAGACAGAAGTGGCTGATCCCCTAGGCCCTGCTTGGGTGAGCTGGCTGGGGTGCCACTTTTTCAGTATCATTCCTCCCTCTCCGAGTAGAAACTCTAACTGCTGTTAGGGAAAAGGACGACGACTCAATCTAACTACGTCCTGCTGAATTGGGGCAATGATGGAAGGGGCAGTTAGTGTTTCTACAGAGGGAAGGGTGAACCCAGGATCTGTGACTGGAAACATCTTTTTGTGGGCAGTGTGGTTTGGTGACATTTCTGCAAAATAATTAGTAAAAGGGCAAGTTAACACCATGTTAGGTTAGAGGCATTACAGTAGTGATGTTATTGTTTTCTAAATAATAACTTTAAGGTTTTTTTAGGCTCACAAGAATAGGTGGGCTATAGTTGGTGTTGTACAGAGTCATCTTCTGTAGAAGGGTGAGGGTGCAAGGATTTCACTTGTGAATGATGTATCCAAGAATCTACACCCATAACTTTAACAGCTGTAGAGGAAGACAAGATAACAGGAAAGAGGCCTTCCCAAATTGGGGTTAGGGAAGGTGAGTTAGAGGGAAGAGTTTTGATCAAGACTAGATCCCCAGGAGAGAAAAGTTCCTTTAGAGTTGAATGTGAAAATTAAGTTGGCAGGTTTTTAAGGATTTGTTGAAATTTAGCTAAAGAAGTAATATGCTTTACCAATTCTGTCATTTCTAAATCTAGTAATAAATCATTAGTCAAAAAGGGTCTTCCATATAACAATTCAAATGAGCTACAACCGAACTTTTGAGGCTAATTCCTTATTCTAAGGAGGACAATGGAAAGTAACTTAGTCCAAGGGAGATGGGTTTCTTGAGTTAGCTTTCGTAACTGTCCTTTGATTATGTCATTCATTTTTTCTACTTTTCCAGAGGACTGGGGTCTCCAAGAACA
>CAUYTI010083450.1:0-27357 GCA_963575145.1 Galago senegalensis
ATGATAAAATGTTCTGTAGATGTCCATGAACCCAAATGCTGAAAGGTTAAGTTTGAGTCTAAAATTTCTTTGCTAAGCTTCTTGTTGGAGGATCTATCCAACACTGCCAAAGGAGTATTAAAATCTCTGACTATGATAGAGATGGGAGAAATCAAGTTGCTCCTGTCTATTAGAGTATCACTTATAAATTGAAGTGCATTCTGGTTGGGTGCATAAATATTGATGATTGAAATCTCATTCTATTGAGTATTACCCTTAAGAAATATAAAGTATCCATCCTTATCCTTGTTTACCTTTATTGGTTTAAAACCTATTGTATCTGCAAATAAAATTGCAACACTTGCTTTTTTCTGCTTTCTATTTGCCTAGAATATAGATGACCATTCCTTCACCCTGAGTCTATATTTGTCTTTTAAGATAAAATGGGATTCTTGTATGAAGCAGATATCTGGCCTGAGTTTTTGTATCCAGTCATCCAGGCTATGCCTCTTTAGAGGGCAATTTAAGCCATTCACATTGAGAATATTGTTATGCCTGGTATAATTTTGGGTATTAAAGTTTTTTGAAAGTCCAATGGACACATCTTTAATCCTTTTGCCATTGTGGAAGTTGGAATTTGATCAAAATTTTCTGTGTGAGTTTACGTATGTGGAGGAGGATTGTGCTAGTCATTATGAAAGATAGGTCTGAGAATTTCCTGGAGAGCTGGTTTAGTTATGGCAAATTTCTTCAACATGTGGATGTTGTTAAAGTATTTAATTTCTCCATCATGGATGAAACTCACTTTAGCTGGATATAAAATTCTGGGTTGAAAGTTGTTTTGTTTTAGGAGATTAAAAGTTGATGACCACCCTCTTCTAGCTTGAAAGGTTTCAGCAGAGAGATCTGCAGTCATTCTAATATTCTTCCCCTTGTAGGTTATGGTTTTCTTATTTCTAGCTGTTTTCAGAATTTTCTCCTTCATATTAACTTTAGTGAAGTTAATTATGATGTGTCTGGGGGACATCTTGTTCAGGTTGAGTCATGCTGGAGTTCTGAAATTGTCTTTTGTTTGAATTTCAGGATCTCTTGGCATGTCTGGAAAGTTCTCTTTCATAATTTCATGATGAAGAGCCTCTGTGCTTTATGAAGCAACTTCATCACCTTCAGGGATTCCTATAAGATGAATATTAGTTTTCTTCAAATTATCCCAGAGCTCTCTGAGAGAGTGATCCATTTTTGCTCTACATTTCTCTTCATCCTTGAGCACTTGGTCATGTTCAGAAGCCTTGTCTTCAATGTCAGAGATCCTTTCTTCTGCCTATTGCATTCTGTTACTGAGGAATTTTACCATATTTTTCAGATCTTTGAGGGCTGCAACCTCTTGCCTCAGTGTGCCAAAATCTTTGGTCATTTTATCTTTGAAATCATTGAATTCTTGAGACAGCTTTTGAGTAATTTGAAATTCTAATTCCCTCTTTTCCTCCATTCTGTTAATCTTATTTGTTATCCAGATTCTGAACTTGATTTCTGTCATTTCAGCCATCTGTTTATGGATGGGATCTTTGATTGCATCTGCCCCATCTTCCTTGGGGTAGTTGATCTATTCTGGTTATTCAGATTACCAGAGTTTTTCAACTGATTCTGCCCCATGCTGAATTTGCACCATTTTGAGACCATCCCCAAACTGTTCAGCCAATGGCTGCCACTGGAGAAGATGCCAGCTTCTGGTTTCCTGGAGAGATAGGGCATGTCTGTCCAGAAAAGCCTCAGGGGTGTGACCCTTATACTTCTAACTGCTGTAGCTACGGCTCTTCTAATCAGGGTACTGCCACTCCAGTGTTGTTCCCTCTCAACTGACTATCCTCTCACAGTTCTCGGGCTGCCATGCCTGGGGACACATGAGGTCGATAAGTCCTGGGGGGGCCAAGCTTGGGTGCCTGGGGCCACAGTGAAGCACCAGCATTGTGGGTCCATCAGTCCTCAGGGCACCCTGCTTGGGTGCCTGGGAGTGACCATGGAGCAGCCACAGCCTCACAGGGAACATGCAGCTCAAGAAGTTCCCTGGCTGCAAGGCCAGGACAGGGTGCTTGGTCCCACAGGTGTAGGGGGACGTTGCTCTTGGGCCTCCTCTCACTGTCTCTGTAGGCAAGGGGGGAAGGGTGGACTAGGAATTCAAAATAGCAGCAAAACATTAGTTCTATTTTTCTGCCTGGCGAGAGGGTGTTCAGAGTCTCAGCAGGGTCCCTCTAGGGAAGTAGACCCCACTTTCTGTAGCTGTCATGTGGGGCGAAACAATAAGTCCTCAGTTGACCACTCACCTGTAGTAAACTCACAGGAACAGATGAAGAGAAAACAAAGATAAAAGCACATTACATACCATAATGACCAATGCACTCAGATCAATGCACTCAAATATATGCCACATGTGGGCATGTATCGAGATATTTGGCATCATTAAAATCAAGTTTAGATTAGCTCAGATGATACCATAATGATCAATGCACTCAGATGTAATTAGTTCAGATACATGTGGGCGTGTATCTAGATATTTGGCATCATTAAAATCAAGTTTAGAGGTTATTCAAATTGCTATTCAAATTGTAGCTCAAATCTCTGGAATGTGGGCAGCATCCAAAAGAGCTGAAATTGAGTGAAAAATCTCACTGGGCAAAGGTCAGTGGGAGGAAAACAGAAAAAAACAAAGAACTTTTTTACAAGGTGCACACTTTACCAGCCACAAGCTCTTGACTATTATAGAAGCTATGCTATCTTATCCCAGATACTTCATGATTTGAGAAATAAAAACTTGTAAATGTGACTGACCTATAAAGAGAGAAACAGAAAGGAGCCAGATGAGACCAGAGAGGAAAGCATGGGTAAGATCTCATGGGGTGCTAAAGGCCAGGTCATGAAATTTATTCTTTATCCAATTAAAAGGTAAAAAAGTGAAGGATATTGCACATGGTGGTATTCATAACATATTCAGGTTTTCCTCTTAAGGATAAATAGTCATCAATGAGTATTGATGAGTAAAAGAAAATTTAGCTTATTTAATTCATAACATTTAGAATTGCTAACTGAATAGTGACATCTAAGTATTGCCAAAGCCAAAAAGTTTTTTTATTTGTCTGTGTTTTTTAAGTGTAGTCTTATATGGATATTGACTGTCAAAACAGGTACAAAGTAAAGGGTTTATTTTTTGGTGGAGTCATTAATCAATTATCCCACTTCCACAGAATTTTCTAGTAAAAAATGACTAAAAAAAAAATAACACAGATAAAGGAGGAGTCACTATAAAACTGCATAAGGATAGAATAAGCAATATGATATGCAGAGGTAGCTATTAATATGACTAGAAGGTGACTTAAATTGTCCTGGTCTTAAATTTTGTGTAACCATTTTCTTACTCATTTTGTTGCCTCCCTATCTTGGAATACAAAAAATTTGCATTGAAGCATCCAGCATAGGTGGTCTTCTCAATTCAGGAACTTTCTGATGATACTTACTTGTGATCTCAGAGCCTGAATGGGCCCAGTAATATCTGTCCCACTTCCATTTGAGAGTGAAGTGCTGTTATGCTAACCCACCTTTATCACCTGGTGGGTCAGAGCTAGCATGGGATCCGGATGGCATCTGTGTTTGCATGATAACTTTGTTGCCTATGATTAAGCATTCAGTCTCCACTAATGCTCAATAGCAGGAGTAGGGCTATTTCTCAAAAGGGGGTGTATTCTCTGCAGAGGACAGCAGAGCTTCGTTCCAACTTTTCAAGGACTTAGAATGTGATTTATCTGCATAGGATCTGCCAAACACCTCACACAGCATCCTTCACACTATAGCTTGTGGCAGTTGTATAGCCTTCTCTTTTCCAAAAACCTCTAAAACAAGCAGCTTTCTGCTCACTTGGTAAATAGGGTGTAATAACACAAACAAAAGAGGAAAATGTTGCCTCTATAATCAAAGAGGACCCTAAGAATTTTGCCTTCTCTTCATGAGAAGAGGGGATTGATGTCACAACTTACCCTTCACCTGAGAAATCTCAACATGCCCTGTACCACTGGAACCTTAGAAATTTCACTGACATAGAAAGCTCCTGAATTCAAAATACCATCCATATTGGGTGCCTCAATGAAATTTTTTCTTATATTCCAAGAGAAGCAACAAAATGATTAAGGAAATGATTACTAGAAATTTTATATTCCAAAAGAGGCAACAAAATGATTAAGAAAATGATTACTCAAAAATTTAAGTTGCCTTCTAGTCATATTAATAGCTACCTCTGCACATCATACTGCTTACTCCACCTTTCTGCAGAGTTTTATAATGATTCCTCTTTTATCTATGCTGCTTTTACCTCATGGGTAGTACCCTGCAATTCCCTTACTATCTGCACTGCACCTGGAGGCCTCAGTCAGGTGAAAGAGCTAACCAGAGTCTCAAGGTCACCCTCCACAGAGTGGCCCACATCAGACTCGGTTGGCTACACCTTCTCTGAGTTTATCTTTTGCATTAATGCATTGCAGCTAAAGGACACTTTTTCTTAGAGTGCTTTTGAAATTCTACATGGTGAATCCTTTTCTCTGATCACTTTGGACTTTGATTTTCAGGAAATGCTGGACACCAACACACCCTTCAGGTAGCTTAGTTCTTGCAGACATTATAAGAATGTAAGTTACTGCCTAAAGAACCTTCCTTCCCTCTTCCTAAGAAAAGAGTCATATCTTGATGTGCTTGCATTGCTAGTAATAATGATTTAATAAGCTTAAAACCAATATTCATGTGTTAGTTAGTTAGGTTAGGAATTGAATTAAGAAAATGATTACAGAAGACAAACAAAGGATAATAGAAACAGGGGAGAAATGGATTTGGAAAATCCTGAACCCACTGCAACATGCACTGCCAGAGGCCTGAGGCTGGGAGGAGGAGAGTATTTGGTGGTACTTCACATAATGTGCATAATGCAATGGTACATTTCAAAACTATTAAGAATAGAGTATACTTGTCTTACCACAACAAATAAGTAAGCAAGGTGATAATTGTGTTATCAGTACTATATAAGCATTTCGCATTGTATATCAAATTAGTACACTGTACCCCATAAATGCATTAATGTTCACAGTTATGATTTCATAAATAAAATAAAATTCAAGAAGCATCTTGCTGAAGTTTTCCCCCTTCCCCAGCATGACTCTTCAGCTATAAAAGTCTCTAAGCTGGCAAGACTAGCCCAGAAGGGTGGAGCTAATAGCCCTGGGAGAGGGAGTGATTTTATAAAGTTAGAGTATGTAGAGTGTTTAAACTTTGTTAAATATGGCACATTTGCTCCAGACTAGATAAGAAGATAAAATATCTTCTTCTTTTCTTCTATCTATCTTTTCTTCTGTTGCTTTGGCATGACCAGAAGCATCTATCTGTCTGAGCAAAAAGCTTCTTGACTATTAATCGTCACTCTTGTGGTTTGTGTGCATGACCTAATTGGGGTCTTCTTTGACATCCTGCTCTTGGATTATTTTCAGAATTCCATGTTCTGTTTGTTTTAAAGATCGCAAATACCTTAGAGCAATAAAAGTAAAAAAAAAAATTCATCCAATTAACGTAGTTAGTTAAAGAAATAGTTTAAATGGAAAAATGCAAGTATAGCAAGAATGATAAGGTAATTGTCTTTATCTCATGTGATTTATGATTAAAACAATGGAGTATGAAATAAAAATGGAGCTAACCCGGAAGAGGACGCTGCATGTGTGTTGAACCTCACTAAGAAGAGCATGCAGTCTCCTGGCCCAGCTATCTCTTAAACTTTCTCTTTGTTTCTTGTTTTTTCATTTTTCTTCATCCTCTCATTTTGAACAAGCCACTGGGAGGGAACCCACAGCATTGTTGGGGCTGGTACCTGACATGGTGAACCTTACTGCTATCAAACAATGGAAGGATGACTTGCCCACATCCCAGCTAATTCAGCATGGAAACATCATTATCCAAATGCTGTTAAAGTCCACAGCAATTCCTACTTTGATCCATCATGATTGGGTGTAGCTGTGGAAGGTCTAAAATGAACATCCACCCCAAATGCTGTTAAAGTCTAAATATCCACCCCAAATGCTGGTAAAGTCCCAGCAATTCCTACTTTGATCCATCATGATTAGGTGTACCTATGGAAGGTCTAAAATGAAACTCACTCAGCCCCTACAGTTGAGGACTCCCAACACTGGAGCAGATAGCTGTGTACTCCCTTGGAGCATCTCTGGTACCTGCTCAAGCAGACTTCTCCTGCTGTGGCTCCTTCAAAGAGTGTCACAAACTCTCTCATTGGTGAGAGACTTTTTCCTTGGCAAACCAAATTGCACACAGCCTGAGACTCAAGTAAACCTGCTACATATGCTTGTCCACTAAGTTGTGAGGCTTTACTGAACCAGTGGTGTGGGAAATACAGGAAAATCTCTCTCTTACTGCTGTACAATATTTCAACCCCCACTCCCACACTCACATTTTTGTAGCCATCTGAGATCTGGCCTTTCCTCAATCCCTCACAACCCATGCCATATACAGTACCTCAGTAATGTGGCCTGGAACACCTTTCCCATTGGTATTACTCATACTTACAGTCATGGCCCAGATGTAGTGACTTGCTTCTCAAAGCATACATGATTTTTTTTTACCTGTCAACAGACATACTACTCAGGACCTTGACCTTTATAAACCTGGGTTCACTTCCCAGGATCCTGACTGTGCCTTTCTTGCTCTGTTATTTTGCTTCCTGGGAATCTAGTATTGGGACCAATTCTCATGTTGATGTTGTCTAATTTTGTCAATACTGCTCTCTGTTTCAGAGGAGGAATTCATATAAGTGCAGTACATGGTGTTATCCACCATGCAGACTCATTATGGAGGGCCGTAGTCAAGGGCAACAGAGTTATCAAGCAAAACTTTAGCAATGGACTCCTGCAAGAGTAAGAGCAGTTTCACTAGCAATAATGTTTAAAATCTTAGATAACTTTCTTTTACATGTAGTGGGCAGCTACGTCCTAACAGGGGAGAAGGGAGTAGCCAAAGAAATAATCACCTCTGATGGCAGTTCCCCCGGGGAGATCATGACCCACACTGGTAAATAATTTCGTGGGACTGTTTTAATGGGTGACCTCCTGTTTTAGATGATAAGGTGATCACCATGAGTCCCATGAAGCATAATCCCTAAAGACTAAGGTTAGTAGCCATTGGCCTCCCAACTGCATACAAAACTATATCCCAAAAGAGCATCATACCCTCAAGAGGGGCCCATTGGCAGCCAGCTCCCACTGAAATAATAATCACTGTGACTTTGCCTTGGCTTATTGACCCTTTAGTTCTGATTCTATAGTAGTTAAAGTTACAAATGGAAAGTGACTGTGAATTTTGGGTTTCAAGACTTTGCATAGATTAGGAGGGATCCTCATTGCTGTATCATATTCTAGGGGGACACCACTAAAAATTGAGTTCTTAATCTGAGAAGTGTTGGATATAATTTTTACTTTACATAGGACTTGGGGAAGGTGAACAGCTGTATACAGATAAGTCTTCTGTGCAAATTTAGTGTCAGTAACTGAATAGATTACACCCACAAACATTAAAGAGTCAATAAGTTTGTTCTCAACAAGCTGTAGTACCATTATCTGAGTGCTTTTCCCTGTAATGTTAGAACAGCACCTTAACACTTGCCTGGCATAACCTTTTAGGTTCTGTTTATAATTAGGCTTTTGATCTCTATTTTAACATTAGGGTTGATCTCCAAAATGAGTCAGCTACAATGGGATGTGTGTGACCGACCTTCCCTCATGACCAGGAACTTACTTTTAGGGCTTTTCTGGTGTCCATTTAATAATAGGGGGTCCATTAATTCAGTGAGGGTGTTTACATTTTCCCCTGTTTAGTAAATGTTTGCCAAATTTGGCAAATTTTAATTTTGTCTCATCATTACCAGGTTAGTGTGGCTACCTGCCCTGCGTTTATCCTGTCCCCTGGTGGCTAAGGGCTTTTTTTTTTTTTTTTTTGAGACAGTCTTATTTTATTACCCTTGGTAGAATGCCATGGTATCACAGCTCACAGCAACCTCCAATTCCTGGGCTTAGGTGATTCTCTTGCCTCAGCCTCCCAAGGAGCTGGGACTACAGGTGCCCACCATAAGGCCTGGGTATTTTTGGTTGCAGTTTGGCCGGGGCCAGGTTCAAACCCACTACCTTCAGTATATGGGGCCGGTGCCCTACCCACTGAGCCACATGCACTGCCCTGGCCAAGGGGTTTTATTGGCAAAAGACTTATAGCCAATTAAAAGCTTGATGGGATGGAGGTTCACAGGCATTCAGTGATCCTTTAAAACCTTTTAGGCAACATAAGACCATAAGCCAAATGCCAAAAGCAAGGTTACAAAATTAACTCCTTATAAATACTGAGTTATTATAACTTTGGTTTTAGTTTTAGACTTATAGGAATATTCTAGATAAATCATAAGCGTTTTGATAAAGCTATTGGAGCATAAGAATATATGGACTTATATAAGAATCCTTTTATGTTTCCTTTAAAGAAATAACCACATTTTAAACAAAAAATTTATAAATCATACCTAGTTCTGATAATGACAGGAGAAGGAAGTTTATAGGTAGCTAGATATTCAAATTGTCTAGTGACAAATTGTATTAATGGGAAAAAAAGGAAAACTATTAAATGAGTCCTAAGATCTCTGACTGCAGGCTTAATACTTTGCCTTAGGAAAGCAGTTCATTATGACCATTGCCTTCTTTCAGGTCTAAAGACAAGGCTTTGCTTCACTTGATTTTGGTCAAGTCAGAAGTCAAGGCCCTTCAACTTAACAGTACTAGGCCTAGTTAATAATATTCTATATAGCTCTGATGTGATTTTGAGGATGCTGGACAAAGATGTTAAAATGCTCAAAATATTTGATTGAAACAGAATTACACATCATTGTAAAATAATAGCCAATTACTTAGCCAAGAGTGATAATCAAAAGACTTTGGAAGCCATAGAGAAATTTACAATAAAGTAAAAGCCTTGACTTTATGAAGCTCAGTTTTCCCCCAAGTAATCAGCAGTGTCATAAGGGAAATATGGAAGTTATCTTGATAATAAATTAAATCTTTGTTTTAGGTCAATTACCAACAAAATAAAGAAAATCTTTTACAGTGTAATTATTTCCTTTTTCGGCAGTCTATTGGGACAACTTGGAAGTTAAACTTTCTTGTCATAAACATTTATCTCATTTATATTTACCTAATTTATTTATTTTAGCAGTTTACTTAGATTCTACTTATTGTTGCAAGTTATTTTCCTGTTAAATATTTTATAAAACCTTGTGAATATGTAACAAATATCCTTGTTTTCTTTCCTTCTATATTTCTTTATCATGGCATGTAGGATATATTGACTTGATATCATAGATGACTTTTAAGCATTTTTAATTTTATATCATAGCATTTCAGTTGCCAGATTTCAAACAGAAAACTGAACATTACCCAAAAACTTAACCTCTTCTTCTGGAGAAAGTGTTCACCAGTAACAGGTATAGGCAGGGTAGTTGTATTATGACTTCTTGGTCTTTATTTTCAGTCATTAACTATGGTTAAAGAAGATGCATATGGGTGCCAAGTTGACAATGGGAAAAGTTGTAATGGATATTTTTAGATATTACCTTGACTTGGCTATGAGATGTTCAGACTTCTGGTTAGACATTCTTTCTTCGTGTGTCTTGAGCCTATTTCCAGAAGAAAATCACACTTGAATTGGTGGACTGAATAAAGTAGATGGAACTCCTCAGTGTGGATGGGTGTCATCTAATAGAACATGAATGGAACAAAAAGACAGATGAACTTTGAATTCACTCCTCTCTTACAGACTGATTGAACTAGGATGCTGTTCTGCTCAAACATTTGTTATACCTTTAGTGACTTAAAAAATAGAAGACAGTACTTTGATGCCACTTTTAGCTATTTCCCTCAAGCACATCTTACATAAGAGACTTCTATGATTATGTAAGCATTATGTTACTATAGCACTTGGAACAACTTCTATATAAAAATCTCAGAGAATAATCATTCAGATGTTGATTCATCCACACAGTTTATTACTTCCAATTAATCTTACTGTTATGTGGCTATGGAATTTGGTTTTTAATTATTATTATCAATCTTCCTTCTCAAGGAAAAGCAACAAAAAAGCCCACCAAAGTACTTCATGCTTTGAAACACGTGCCCTATTGAATCCTGCAACCCCCTGCCCCAAACCAGAACAAAGTATGAAGCAGTGGATAGAAACCCTGAAAATATTTGTATGGTGCTGTTTAAGCAATGAATATAGGATGTGTAAAAATTCCATTCTAACTGGTCTCTAAATGACTTGAATGAAGAAAATATCACTTTACTGCTAATTGGGAAACAATTGTTCTCTAAGTATGCTCCCAAACCAGCAACATTAATATTGCTGAATCTAAAACTCTAGTGATGGAGTTTATCAATCTATGTTTCCACAAACTCTCCATGTGATTACAATGCCCACTAAAGGTTTAGAAACATACTTTTTACAGTTATGGAGCTCCTGTGAAAGAGGCAGATGTTTGTACTCTTTCCCATAAACTCTCCACAACCAGCCTCAACTGCTATTGATGCCAGTCCAACAGATGAAGTTAGAACTAAATCATGAAACTAGCAGCAATGAATTCAGCCTTTATGGTTCCAGTCAATCTGGGAGGGTGTTTCAGTGAAATGCATTTTATTTTTTTATAAAAATAAAGACCAATCAAAACTACAAAAGTGTTTTTTGGAGTCTGAGTTGTGAAGTAGTTATTGAAGCGTAACTATTATGTGTATGAGGTAGTTTTTCAAAATCTCTTTTGTCTAGAATAATTTTTGGTTGCTTCTGTAAAAAATATTTCCATATCTTGGCTAAATATGAGTAAATATTACAATGAACATAGGATACAGATATCTCTTTGATGTACTAATTTTATTTATTTTGTGCTAAACTAAGAATAGGGTTTGCTGGATTTATAAGGTAGTTCTATTTTTCATTTTTTTGAGGAACTTCCCTACTGTTTTCCATAAAGGGTGTATTAATTTATGTTCTTTCCATACAAGACCTCTTTTCTCTATATCTGAGCCAATACTTATCTAGATTATTGATAATAGCCATCCTAACAGGTGTGAGGTGGTATTTCATAGTTGTTTTGATTTGTATTTTCCCAATGATTAGTGATTTTGAGCAGTCTTTTATGTACTTGTTGACCATAAGTATGTCTTTCACAGAAACTTTTTAGTTTGATTTAGTGTCATTTATTTTTGCTTTTCGTTCCTGTGATTTCAGCATTTTATCTTACAAATTGGTGCCAAGACTAATTTCAAGAGTCCAATTTCATTATTTTGCATATAGATACCCAGTTTTTCCAGCACCACTTTTTGAAGAGATTATCTATCTCCCATTTTATGTATATTTTTGGTATCTTTTTGAAAATTAGTTGACTGGGCATGTGTATGTTTATTTCTGGGCACTATTCTCCTCCTCTGATCAATTTCTCTGTCTTTATGCTAGTAAAAACCAGTATGATACTGGTTTGATTACTATAGATACGTAACATAATTTGAAATCAGGAGGTATGATGCTTCCAACTTTCTACTTCTTTCTCAAGATTTTCTGGCCATTATGGATCTTTGTGATTCAATAAAATATTTAGATTTTTATTGTTTCTGTGAAAAAATCATTGATTTTTTAATTGAAATTGAATCTGAATATAACTTGAATGATATGGACATTTTAACAATATTTATTCTTCTCATCTATATCTTTGTGTCATCTTCAATTACTTTCATTAATGTTTTACAATTTCCAGTGTAAAAATCTTTCACCTCTTTGACTACATTTACTCCTAAATATTTTATTCTCTGTGATGCTATTGCAAATGAGATTATTTTCTCGATTTTTTTCAGCTAAATTGTTGTTACTATAAAGAAATGCAGCTGACTTTTGTATGTTGATTTTGTATCCTGAACTTTACTAAATTCTGTTGTAAGTGCTAATAGTTTTTATGGAGTCCTTAGTGTTTTGCATTAATACATATAAAATCATGTCATCTACAATCAAGGATAGTTTTACTTCTTCCTTTATGATCTGGGTTACTTCTTTTCTTGTTTGCTCTTGCTAGAACTTCTTGTGATATGTTGAGAGAAGTGGGGGGGAGTGGGCATCCCCACTATTTTCCCAATCCTGAGGAAAGCTTTCAGTCTTTCTCCATTATTGCTATATTAACTCAGGGATTTTAATAAATGACTTTTAACTAATGGCTTTTATTCTGTTGAGGAAATTTTCTTGTATGCTTTGGTGAGAGTTTTTATCTCTGAAATAATGAAATAGTGTTGAATTATGTTGAATGCTTTCACTGCAATTATTGAAATCATCATGTGGTTTTTAATCTTTGTGTTAGTGTGATATATCACATTGATTAATTTACAATTGTTAAACTTACATTCCAGGGATAAATCTCACTTTATGGCATATCATCATTTTGGTGTGGTGCATTTAGTTTTCTGGTATTTTATTGATGATTTTTTAGTTTATGTTCATCACAGATATTGGCTTGTAGTTTTCTTGTTGTGTCATTGTCTGGCTTTGGTTTTAGGATGATACTGGCCTCATAAATTTAGTTTGGAGAGTCCTTTCCTGCTTTAAGAAGAACTGGTACTAAATATAATTTGGATGGTAGAGTTCAGCTATGAAACCATGTGTTCCTGAGCTTTTCTTTGTTGTGAGGTTTTTGATGACTACTTCAATTCCCTTGCTCCTTATTGGTCTATTCAGATTTTCTATTTCTTCTTGGTTTAGTGGGGGTAGATTATATATTTCTAAGACTTTATTCATTGTTCTTCTAAAGTATCTATTTTGTTGGCATGTAATATTTCATAATTCTTTATTATACTTTCATTTCTGAAGCATCCATTATAATGTCTCTTCTTTTCTTTTTGATTTTATTTATTTTAGTCTTCTCTCTTAGTTAAGCTGAAGCTTTGTTGATATTATTTATTTATTTACAAACAATTGCAATTTTGTTGACTTTTTCTTTTTCTTTTCTCCATTTGAGTTATTATTGCTCTGATCTTTATTATTTCTATCCTTGTAAAATGTTGGGTTTAGTTTATTCTTCATTTTTTCCAGGTCTTTGATGTGTAAATTTCACTTTATTTGAGATATTTATTTGTTTAATATAGGCATTTATAAGTGCCAATATTAAATGCCATAAATTCCTTACCTGTAACTGCTTTTGCTGTATTCCATAGGTTTTGGTAGGTTGTGTTTTTGTTTTTTTCATTTCAAAATATTTTTGTGTTTTTATTTTTTTACTGATAAATAACAATGTTATATGTTTATGGTGTACAACATGATGGCTTGATGTATGTATATATTTATAAATAACTAAATTAATATAATTAACATATGCATAACCTCAAATACTTATCATGTTTTGTGGAAAGAGCATCCCAAATCAACTTTCTTAGAAATTTTCAATTTTTAAGTGTTCAATACATTGTTATATAACCGCTATGATGTATAATAAACCTCTTGAATGTTTTCTTCCTGTCCAACTAAAATTGTGCATTCTTGGACCATCACCCTAATCACAGTAATAACCCTACCCCCAGCCTCTAGTAACCTCATTTTATTCTTTGTATTTATAAGTTAGACTTTTAAATATTCCACACATAAGTGAGCTTATGCATCATTTTTATTTCTGTCCTAAGCTTTTTTCACTTACTATCATAACCTCCAGAACTATGTTGTTAAAATGACAAGATTTCCTTCTCTTTAAAGACTGAATAATATTACATTATGTATCTTACATTCCACAGTTTACTTATCTACTCATCTGTTGAGTGCTTCAGTTGATTCTGCCTCTTGGCTATTATAAGTACTGATGTAATGAACATAGAAGGCTGTTATACCTCTAACATATAATTTCATGTTGTTTAGATGTATACTGAGTAGTGGGGTTTCTGGGGCAGACATTCAAAGATATTTACAAATGCATATAAACAAGTGTTTGAATTCGTGTGTCACTGTGCTAATCTAAAGTGCAAATACTGTAACCATACACTGTTTTAGTCAATGATGGACTAAATATATGACAGTGGTCTTGTAGTCTTATTAGGGAGCTATAAATTATTCATCACTTATTGATGCCACAGCATCCCAATGTAGCACAGCACATTACTCATGCATTCATGTTCATGTGGGTGTAAACAAACCTACTATGCTTCCAGTCCTGTAAAAGTACATCACATATCATCATGTGCAGTACATAGCACCTACCAGTGATAATCAATAACTATGTTGCTTGTTTAATACCTAGTATATTGCACTTTTTTTGTTATTTTAGAGAGTACTCCTTCTATCATATAGTTTTAAAAGGCTAAGTGTAAAACAACCTCAGGCAGGTCTTTCAGGAGGTGTTCCAGAAGAAAGCACCATTATCACAGGAAAGGACAGCTCCATTTATGTTACTGCCCCTAGAAACCTTCCAGTAGGATAAATTGTGGAGGTGGAAAAAGTGATGGTGATGATTGCTCCTGTGTAGGCCTAGCCTAATGTGTAGGTTTACACTATAGTTTTTTAAAAAGATGTTTATAAAGTAAAAAGGAACAAATATTTTAAAAACAGAAGAAAACTTATAGAATAATATGAAGAGAGAAAATCCTTTTTCCAGTTATACAATGTGTTTGTGTTTTAAGCTGAGTGTTCTTACAAAAGACTCAAAAGATAAAAAAAAAAAAAAGTTTATAAAGTGAAAAAGTGGTAGTAAGCTAAGGTTAATTTATTTTGAAGTAAAGGTTTTTTAAAAAATTTATTGTAACTAAGCATATGATGTTTGTGAAGTCTATAGCAGTATACTGTAAACATTAGAACAAATTAATCGAAGTACACACAGGAATAGGGAACAGGTCCACATGGCCGAGTACCCTATGGTACAGGGTAGAAAGCAAGGAAGTGAGTTGCAGAGAGATGGTGGAGGAGCTGGAGAACCAAATAAGAATAACAGATTTATTCTCTATCCTATTCCATGTATCTATCCAGCCACATATCCTCATTTGATCTTTGATAAGCCTAAGAAAAACAAGCATTGGGGAAAAGCATTCTTATTTAATAAATCCTATTAGGAGAACTGGCTAGTGACCTATGGAAGACTGAATCTGGACCCACACCTTGCAGCACTAACAAAAATTTATTCTCACTGTATAGAAGATTTAAATTTAAGACATGAAACTATAAGCATACTAAAAGAAAGTACAAGGAAAACACTTGAAGATGTTAGCCTGGAAAATATTTTATGAGGAAGATCCCCCAGGCAATTGAAACAACACCAAAAATAAATTACTGGTATTTGATTACGCTAAAAAGCTTCTGCATAGCTAAAGGCACTTAACAACTAAAGCAAATAGACAGCTTTGGAATGGGAGAAGATTTTTGCATTTTATGATTCCAACAAAGATCTGATAACTAGAATCTACAGAGAACTCAGTTAATCAATAAAAAAGAAAAGAGTGGGAGGAGGCAAAATGGCCAAGTGGAGCCAGCTTTCCACAGAGTCCCATTCAGGAGAGTTAAAGGACAGAAGTTTAGCAAGTAAGCTTATAGTTTGGAGCTGAGCCAAGAGAGAAGGTTGAAGAGCACACATCACTTCTGCTAAGGTAAGCTGCAAACCCAAGGGAATAAATAATATGTACAAAATCCATTGCCAAGTGGACAAGAGTTTCCTCCCCCTTGAGAACAGCTTGCAGTATATTTTCTACAAACAAGCGAGCAGAGTTCAGATCTCATCCTATTTTATCCCATGAAAGAGACCCTCTAAAAACTGGAACTCTTTCCCCAGAAAGGAGCCACTAACACTAGTGACACTCTCTTGCCAGGCATAAAACTGTATAAATTCTCTACCTGCAGTTCTGAACTCCCAGCACTCCCCTCCTCCCTCACCTGGAGGTCTCTTGGTCATTTTCTTGAAAGGTGTGGACAGGGCTTGGGCTGTTGCAGGTCTGTGCTGGTTCTGTGGCATGAGTATAGAGTGGGGACTGTGGAGCAAAGGAGCCATACGGAAGAGGAACATCAGCAGCTGCATGAACATGTTGGAGAGATACTTTCCCCCCTCTCTTAGCAACCAGAGGTAGCCAGGCCTCTTCTCCAGTGGCAGCCCTTGGCAGAACAGATCTGGGATGGAAATGCAGGCCCTATGAGCAAAGGGTATGCCTGAGGCAGTACCTGTCCAGGCTGAGCAAGGTGGGGATGGAGAATAGAATCTGGAAGCGCAGAGACAGCATACACCCAGGGTGTGGCTGAGTCAGAATTGCTGCTTTTGTGAGCCTAAGATGCCCCTAGTCCCCAGGAGGAGCATAGCTGGGACAAAAGCAGGTTTTGCAACAGCAATAGCCCAGGGAGGGGCAGGAACTGACAGCTGTTGTGAGCTCTACCTGCACCTGCCCCAACACAGAGTGCAGAACAGACTGAGATGCCAGCTCTGGGATAATTGGCTCAGTGGCAGTGGCCAGGGTGGGCTAAGTCGCAGTTTCTGTGAACTCAAACAGTGTCTGGCCCACAGAGGAATAAAGCAAGGACAGAAACAGAAATTCTTGCCAGAATATAAGTGGCAGCAACATCAATTTGGGGCAGGGTTGGAACTGAGTGAAACTCCCCAGCCTCTATTAAGCACCAGAGGTTGTTACGCCTCAGCTCTCCCTGCCAGCTGGTGGCAGAGTGCAGCAGCCTGGCCAAGGAGACATAGATCTCCCTGTGACTCGGGCAGGCACAAACCTCTAGAGCATCTGCTCATTGGAGGGAGCTGGGTCACAGCCCTGTGGGGTTACCAGTGACTGGGTGTGACAGAGGTGCAAGGTGGTAAAGGAGGCATCAACCTTCCCAGACTAATTCATTTGCTGGGTGGGTCTTTCTGACACAGAGCACTGGAGAGAGTGATACTCAAGCTGCTAGCAGACCTCTGCTAACTAGTAGCTGGAGACATTTTGAACTCTTCCCTTTGAGACTGCGTACTGACTGGGACAATTGATTTGGAACTCTTGACCTGGGCCAATCACCTGAGGACCATCCAAGTTGGAACCCTGGTTGTGCTGCTGTGGGAAGGATTGATTTTTATTTTCCAGTTATTGCCCATGGTGGGGGGGGGCAGGCTGTCTTAGTTGCTGATATTTCTCCCCATATGAGACTTTAAACCAGAGTTACTGATTCACTAGGATTGGAAAAAGACCAGCTGAAAACAAGACAGAGCCACTTAGCCCCACCACACAAAGCAGATCCCCAGTGTCTCAGGCCATAGTACTGTATGGGTCCTTTGCAAAGCTGGAGGGGAAAAACTACATTCACCAGTCCCAGCTCTTGGGTAAATGGCTGGTTGATCACTACTCCAGCAACCCCCAACCCAATTTCACCTTGTCTGCTCATCTAGTGAAATGGTAAAAAATAATCATGGGGCAGAATGAGTGGAAAAAATCAGGCAAGATGAACAATCAGAGTAGATAAACTCCTCCAGATAATGACAAGGTGGACACAGCAGAATATCCCATTCATAAATAAATGGCTGAGATGTCAGAAATCACGTTCAGAATTTGGATTGCAAATGAGATTAAAAGAATGGAGGTAAAGTTAGAATTAGAAATTCAAGGAGCATTTCAAAAGTTGTTTCAAGAATTCAATGAATTCAAAGACAAAATCACCAAAGATTTTGACACTTTGTGGCAAGAACTTGCAGCCCTCAAAGATCTGAGAAATACAGAGAATCCCTCAGAAACAGAATGGACCAGGCAGAAAAAGGATTTCAGACATGGAAGAGAAAGCTTTTGAAAGCTCCCAAACACTCAAAGAGGAAGAGAAGTAGGGACCAAAAATGGATTATTTTCTCAGAGAGCTCTGGGATAATTTGAACAAAACTAAATTTCGCCTTATAGGAATTCCTAAGGGTGATGAGGTGGCTATAAAAGGCCCAGATGCTCTCATCAAAGAGATAATGGAAGAGAACTTGCCAAACATGGCAAGAGATTCTGAAATTCTGAAGATAGTTTCAGAACCCCAAAATGACTCAACCCAAATAAAGCATCTATCAGACACCAAAGTGTCTAATTAACTGTGTTATAATTAACTTCACCAAAGTTAATATGAAGGAGAAAATTCTGAAAGCAGCCAGAGTAAGAAAACCATAACCTACAAGGGGAAGAATATCAGAATGACTGCAGATCTCTCTGCTGAAACCTTTCAGGCTAGAAGAGGGTGGTCATCAACTTTTAATCTCCTAAAACAAAATAACATTCAACCTAGGATCTTGTATCCAGCTGAACTGAGTGTGATTTATGATGGAGAAATTAAATACTTCAATGACATTCACATATTGAAGAAATTTGCCATAACTAAACCAGCTCTTCACAATATTCTCATACCTATCATCTATAGTGACCAGCTCAATCCTCTACAATCAAAGTAAAGTCACTCAGAAACTTTTGATCAAATTCCAACTGCCACAGTGGCAAAAGGATTAAAGATGTCCACTGGACTTTCGAAAAACCCAATACCCAAAATCTACCAGACTTCTAAATCTTCTCAATTAATGTAAATGGCTTAAATTGTCCTCTAAAGTAGCACAGATTGGTTGACTGGATACAAAAACTCAGGCCAGATATCTGCTGCATACAAGAATATCATCTTACCTTAAAAGATAAATATAGACTCAGAGTGAAGGGATGGTCATCTATAATTCAGGCAAATGGAAATCTGAAAAAAGCAGGTTTTGCAATTTTATTCAGAGATACAATAGCCTTTAAACCAACAAAAGTAAGGAAAGATAAGAATGGTCACTTCATATTTGTTAGGTGTAACAGTGATATTTCAATTATTAACATTTATGCACCCAACCAGAATGCACCTCAATATATAAGAGAAACTCTAATAGACATGAGCAACTTGATTTCCTCTAGCAGCATAATAGTCAAAGATTTTAACACTCCACTGGCAGTGTTGCATATATCCTCCAATAAGAAGCTAAGCAAAGAATTTTTAGACTTAAACTTAACCATTCAACAATTGGATTTAACATATATCTACAGAACATTTCATCCTAACAAAACTGAATATACGCTCTTCTCATCAGCCCATTGAACATCCTCCAAAGTTGATCACATCTTAGGTCACAAGTCTAACCTCAGCAAAATCAAAGAATAGAAATCATTCCTTGCATCTTCTCGGATCATCATGGATTAAAAGTTGAACTCAGTAACAGCAGGAATCTGCATACTCATACAAAAACATGGAAGTTAAATAACCTTATGATGAAGAATAGCTGGGTCACAGACAAGATTAATAGGAAATTACCAAATTTTTGGAACAAAACTATAATGAAAAAATGAATTACCAGATCCTCTGGGATACTGCAAAGGCAGTTCTAAGAGGGAAATTTATAGCATTGCATGCTTTCCTCAAGAGAACAGAAAGAGAGGAAGTTAACTACTTAATGGGACATCTCAAGCAATTG
Source organism: Galago senegalensis (assembly GCA_963575145.1). NCBI lineage: Eukaryota > Metazoa > Chordata > Mammalia > Primates > Galagidae > Galago > Galago senegalensis. The sequence goes on from CAUYTI010083450.1 coordinate 19,532, forward strand.
GAAAAAGAAGGACAATCCAATCCCAAACCCAACAGAAGAAAAGAAATAACCAAAATTAGGGCAGAATTAAATGAATTTGAAAACAAAAGGATTATACAACAGATCAACAAATCAAAAAGTTGGTTTTTCAAAAAGGTCAATAAAATAGATAAACTTTTGGGTAACTTAACCAGGGGGAAAAAGTAAAACCACTAATTTCACTAATCAGAAATCATAAAGACAAAATAACAACAGAGTCCTCAGAAATTCAAAAAATTATTAATGAATATTATAAGAAACTTTATTCTCAGAAATACAACAATCTGAGGGAAATGGACCAATACTTGGAAGCATGCCACCTTCCAAAACTTAGCCAGAATCAAGTGGAAATGTTGAACAGGCCTATATCAAGTTCTGAAATAGCATCAACTGTACAAAATCTCCTTAAAAGAAAGCCCTGCACCAGATGGCTTCACATGAGAATTCCACCAAACCTTTCAAGAGGAACTAGCACCTATATTACTTAAGCTTTCCAAAATATAGAAAAAGAAGGAACACTACCCAACACATTCTGTGAAGTAAACATCACTTTGATCTGCAAATTAGGAAAAGAGTCAACAAGAAACAAAAATTATAGACCAATATCACTAATGAATATTGATGAAAAATATTCAATAAGATCCTAACAGAATGCAGCAACATGTCAAACAAATTATATATTATGACAAAGTTTTATGACCTGGGTTTTATCCCAGGGTCTCAAGGCTAATTCAATATGCATAAATGTATAAATGTATAAATATAATTCATCATATAAACAAAATAAAAAACAAAGACCATATGATTCTCCAGCAAAATCACCACCAATATTATATTAAATGGAATTAAATTAAAATAATTTCCACTCAGATCAGGAACCAGGCAAGATTGCCCATTGTCTAAATTGCTTTTTAACATTGTAATGGAAGTCTTAGCCATCGCAATCAGGCAAGAAAAGGTGATCAAGGGTATCCATATAGGGTCAGAGGATCAAACTTTCACTCTTTTTATTTCTTTCTTTTTTTTTTTTTTTGAGACAGAGCCTCAAGCTGTCACCCTGGGTAGAGTGCTGTGGCATCACAGCTCACAGCAATCTCCAACTCCTGAGCTCAAGAGAGTCTCCTGCCTCAGCCTCCCAAGTAGCTGGGACCACAGGTGCCTGCCACAACGCCTGGCTATTTTTTGGTTGCAGCTGTCATTGTTGTTTGGCAGGCCAGGCTGGATTTGAACCCGCCACCTTAGGTGTATGTGGCTGGTGCCTTAGCCACTTGAGCCACAGGCGCTGAGCCCAAACTTTCACTCTTTGCAGATGATATGATTGTATATTTCGAAAACACCAGGGAATTTATGACAAAACTCTTAGAAGTGATCAAGGAGTATAGCAGCCTCTCAGGTTAAAAATTCAACACTCATAAATTGGTAGCCTTTATATATATCAACAATAGTCATGTTGAAAAAACAGTCAAGGGCTCTATTCCTTTCATAGTAGTACCAAGCAAGATGTAATATTTGGGAGTTTACCTACAAAGGATGTGAAAGATCTCTATAAAGAGAACTATGAAACTCTAAGAAAAGACTCAGCTTAAGATGTTAACTAATGGAAAAACATACCATGCTCATGGCTGGGAAGAATCCACATTGTTAAAATGTCGATACTACCCAAAGCATTATACAATTTTAATGCAATCCCTATTAAAGTTCCACTATCATACTTTAAAGATCTTTAAAAAAATAATACTTCATTTTATATGGACTCAGAAAAAACCTTGAATAGCCAAGACATTACTTAGAAATAAAAACAAAGCAGTAGGAATCACACTACCAGACCTCAAACTATACTATAAATCAATAGTGATCAAAACAACATGGTACTGGAACAAAAACAGAGAGGTATATGCATGGAACAGAATAGAGAACCAAGAGATGAACCCAGCTGCTTACCATTATTTGATCTTTGACAAGCCAATTAAAAACATTCAGTGGGGGAAAGATTCCCTATTTAATAAATGGTGCTGGGTGAACTGGCTGGTGACCTGTGGAAGACTGAAACTGGACCGATACCTCTCACCATTAACTAAGATAGACTCTCACTGGATTAAATATTTAAACTTAACACATGAAATTTAAAAATACTAGAAGGAAGTGCACAGAAAACACTTGAAGAAATTGGCCTAGGTGAATATTTTATGAGGAGGATCCCTTGGGCAATTGAAGCAACACCAAAAATACATTACTGGGATCTGATCAATCTAAAAATCTTCTGCACAGCTAAGAACACAGTGAGTAAAGCAAGCAGACATCCCTTAGAATGGGAGAAGATATTTGCAGGTTGTGTCTCTGACAAATGGTTAATAACCAGAATCCACAGAGAACTCAAACATCTTAGCAAGAAAGGAACAAGTGATCCCATCTTAGGGTGGGCAACAGACTTGAAGAGAAAATTCTATGAAGAAGACAGGTGTACAGCCTATAGATACATGAAAAAATGCTCATCATCCTTAATCATCAGAGACATGCAATTCAAAACCACTTTAAGATATCTAACTCTAGTAAGATTAGCCCACATCACAATGTCCCCAAACCAGAGATGTTGGTGTCGATGTGGAGAAAATGGAACATTTCTGCCATGTTGGTGGGAAAGCAAACTAATACGTTCCTTTTGGGAAAATGTTTAGTGATCACTTAGGGTTTTAAAAATAGACCTGCCATTTGATCCTTCAATTCCTCTACGAGGTATATATCTAGAAGACCAAAAATCACTTTATAACAAAAATATTTGCACCAGAATGTTTATTGCAGCCCAATTCATAATTACTAAGTCATAGAAGAAGCCCAAGTGTCTAGTGACCCATGAATGGATTAATAAATTGTGGCATATGTATACCATGGAATGTTATGCAACCTTAAAGAAAGATGGGGACTTTACCTCTTTCATGTTTATATGGATGGACCTGGAATATATTCTTGTTAGCAAAGTATCTCAAGAATGAAAGAAAAGGTATCCAATGTACTCAGCCCTACTATGAAACCAATTTATAAATACCCACACTTTCATATGAAAGCTATAACCCAACTATAGTCCAAGAAGAAGGGGAAAGGGGAGAGAGAGGGGAGGGAATGGGAGGAGAAAGGATTTGTGGAGGGAGAGTAATTGGTGGGACCACACCTACAGTGCATTTTACAAAGCTACATGTTAAATCTACTAAGTGTAGAATATAAATGTCTTAACATAATACCTAAGAAAATGTGTTGAATGGTATGTTAACCAGTTTGATGGAAGTATTTCAAATTGTATATAAAACCAGCACTTTTTACCCCATAATTGTATTAATCAACACAGCTATGATTTAATAAATAAAAAAGAACAAACAACCCCATTTCTTTGTCGGCAAGAGACTAGAATGGAAACTTCTCTGAAGATGACAAATGAAAGGCCAATAAACACGTGAAAAAATGCTCATCATCCCTAATCATCAGAGAAATGCAAATTAAAACTACTTTGAGATATCACCTAACTCCAGTAAGATTAGCCCACATCACAAAGTCTTAAAACTGCAGATGCTGGCATGGATGTGAAGAGACGGAAACACTTCTACATTGCTGGTGAGATTGCAAATTGTTACAACCTTTATGGAAAGAAGTCTGGAGAATCCTTAAAGAACTAAAAGTTGACCTTCTCTTTGATCTTATAATTCCATTACTAGGTATGTATCCAGAAGAAAAAAATTATTTTACCACAAAGACATTGGCACCATAATGTTTATTGTGGCCCAATTCATAATTGCCAGTCGTGGAAGCAACACAAATGCTCATCAACCCATGAATAAATTAAGAAATTGTGGTACATGTAGACCATGGAATACTATTTAGCCATAAAAAGATGGAGACTTTACATCTTTTACGTTTTTACCTGGATGGAGTTAGAACACATTCTTCTTAGTAAAGTATCTCAAGAATGAAAAAAAGTATTCAATGTACTCAATACTATTATAAAACCAATATATGAATACTTACACACTCATATAAATGATAAAATACAAATAGTCTAGTAAGAGAAGTGGAAGGGGAAGAGGGAGGGCAATTAGTGGAAGGAAAGAGGGCATTTGGTGGGATCTCATCTAAGGTGCACAATGCAAGGGTATATTTCAAAATAATTAAGAGTAAATTATAAATGCCTTACTGCAAAAAAATAAGTGAGATGATGGTTATGTTAACCAGTTTAAGTATTCCACAGTGTATATCACATCATCACAATTGTACCACATAAATGTATAGTTATGATTTTAATTTAAAATTAAATAAATAATAAAAGAATAATAGATTTAGCTTGACAAGTAGTAACCATTATGAATTCTAGAGCAGACCAATATCATTCTTCATTCATTCAACAACTATTTATTGAGCACTTCAAAGTGCCAGACCCTTCAAAGGTGTTAAAATACAGGAATGAATATAACAAAGAAATTTGTTGTATTCTATCCTTCTGAGGGTACATGCTGGGTGGTTATGAGATGTGAGCAAATATAGAAGCATGTGCTAAGAAATAAATATATATAGCATATTGAGAGTGACCAGTGTCATGAAGGAAAAATGGAGTAGCAGGCAGTGCCTGTGGCTCAAAAAGTAGGGAGCCAGCCCCATATACCAGGGGTGGTGGGTTCAAACCCGGCCCCAGCCAAAAAAAAAAAAAAAAAAAAAAAGGAGTAGAATGGTAAAGGGCATCTGTGGTGAATAGAAGAACAATCTGTAAGTAACATGTGAGACCAAATAATAATACAAAGTTCCCAGTGAAGGCTATGTAAGATACCAGCACAAAACTTCTAGTCTTCTTCAAACCTTAATTATCTTCATTAACTTTGTTAATACTCCTTCCTGCATCAAGGGATCAAACCAGCCTGAGACTCTTTTCTGCCCATTTCATAATGTATGCACAAAATAGTGGACATAATTGTTATGAGGTAAGTTACATATAAATCACACCTAGTAGACTTTCATGAAGGTCATTTGCTTTCTCCTCATTGTCTCAGTTTGTCTATAATAAATACCACAGGGTTTATGGGGACTGAATCTCTCCAGAGAAAAAACACTGATGTCAGCACAGTAAAATAACTTTAGGATTTGGTGCAAAACTTTAATTCTGCATTATAAGGTACCTAATTATTGACACTGACCTATTAGTAGTCTCCTGGTTTTCATTTTTGTAATCCCAATTGCATTAGAGAACAAAGATTATATTACAGGATTCTATGAGACCTAATGTGGTACAGCAAACACTGAACTCTTACAAAGTTCTTGTCAGTAAAAACAAGGTTAAATAAGTATTCTAATTTCTTCTTAATTTTAATATTGTCACACATAAAGATTTAGTTCTCTGAATTAGCATGGGTTTTTATTATTCTTAGATTTTAATTCCTACTTATAGTTTAACTCTTCTCACAATGAAGACTATGGAAAATTAATGTGAGACACAATACTGAAATTCACACTGACCTCATCTGATTGTGAAGGAAAATTTCAAAGCATACAAGTTAAGTTCACAAAGTTATTCTTTTAAATAATTCAACTATGTACATTGAAAGTTATTTCTCACTTGCTTGAATAATTAAATGGTTTATATTTGAACAAAATAATACAATTTTCAGCCACTGTCTGTTTTGGTGTTTTATTACGTAAAAATAAACCCATTTTGACCATTGATAATTAGGTTATATGATTAATTAGTGTGCCCTAATGGATCACTACATAATGGAAAAAATCCATTTAGAGTAAAATAGAATGTTTTCTTGATAATCCCAATGACACTTAAAGAGTTTTTTCTTTTTTTTTAATTGTTAAAAAACTAAATTATAAATGAAAGATCGCCTTTATTTATTAGCTTTTAATCTATTGTGAGTTTATGGAAAATCTTACTCTGGGGAAATAGAAAAATAGTAGGAATCAATTCAAATTAAATAAAGATACCTTAATTTTTTTTTTTTTTTGCCGGGCTGCAAATTTTTTTTTTATACCAGAGGCTGCACCTCCAGCATATGGGGCCAGCACCTTACTCCTTTGAGCCACAGGTGCCACCCAATACCTTAAAATTTTTATATGATGACTTTTTAATCATTTCCTTCAAAGTGTTAATTTGCAAAGGCCAAAGAGAACATAAAGAGTAATTAGTAGGTACTGAAACAAGGTCACCCATCCCATCCTATGTTACTGGGGTACAGCTCCCTTTCCCCCACAGCTTTTAATAGCTTCTTTCACAGAAGTAAAGGCCAGACCTAACAAAATGCTTCTAATGTAATAAGAAAATTGCCCATACATATATGAAGAAATGTAATGTAGATTATATTAAAACAATTCTGAATTGAATTGGCCATAGAAGACGTGCTTCATAGCTCCGAGATCAGTGCAGTCTAGAGGATTTAGTGAAAACTTTATTCAGTAGGATTATACATAAACTATGAAAGGAATTAGATCTCTGAGCAAAAGTCAGTGGCAGTAACAGCATGAATAGAATCAATGTTTAAGAAAATGTGTATGACACTGGGGAAAGGGATGAGAGAGGTGATAATTTATCCAAATTTATTTCTTTAACATCGTAAGGCAATTTCCTATAAGATGAATAGTCACTCCTTAACCCTTAGTGATCTATATGAAATATTTAGGGTAAATTTAACATATCTACAGCATTTTCAATGGAAGAAACTGTGTTTTACCCTCAATGAATCCCAAACAATAAAAAATTAAGTTTTATATATTTCATATGTATGTGTATTTATGTACACATATACATACACACATATATATGTGCCAAGAAGGTATATATATTTTAAGAGAGGGAAAAATTGTATTAAAATTATACTATTTAATACATACCAATAACATCTGTTACCTTTTATGATTTATCTTTTATCTCTCATAGTTGCAAAAATCAAAGGTGACTTGATATTACAATTTAATAGATATTTTTCTTGTCTGAAAATGTGTATGCATTTTAAGATATCTACACACACATATAATATATTCACATATATATTTGAATATCAATTTAAAATTTATTTAATATCTTCAATATAAAATGGACTCTAAAATTATTTGGAAATAATGAGCCAAACAGGAGTGTACCGGATTTGTACATTTTTCTTGCAAAAACCCTTAAAGACAAACCTTTATTACTCTACATCCTCCCTGTAGTTATCAAAATATCTCTCTAAATGCTTGAGGTCACAGAGACTGACACCATATTGGAATAAATGTTCCCCTAGAATTACATGTACCTATTTCAGAGAGAGTAAGAAAAGCTTGAAGAAGAAGCTTCTTTTCCTGTCAGAAAAATAATAAGGGGAAGGAAAAGTAATATACAAGTTGTCCATGAAGTTCATACGCAATTTTAAATAGCTGTAAATTTTAAATTGCACACGAACTTTATGGACACCCTGTATATGCTTTGCATTAGAATCTTATATCTCCATAATTCCTTTCCCAACAGATAAGATCAACATGAACAAGAACAACCACTCGTTGACAGCTGAGCTCTTCCTCATAGGATTTTCAGACCACCCAGAGCTGAAGACCCTGCTGTCTGTGGTGTTCTCTGCCATCTACCTGGTCACCATGGTGGGGAATCTTGGTTTGGTGGCCCTGATTTATACAGAACCCCGTCTTCACACACCAATGTAAATCTTTCTGGGTAACTTGGCTCTGATGGACTCCTGATGCTCCTGTGCCATTACCCCCAAGATGTTACAGAACTTCTTTTCTGAGGACAGAAGGATTTCTCTCTATGAATGTATGGCCCAATTTTATTTTCTCTGCCTTGC
>CAUYTI010083452.1:0-14763 GCA_963575145.1 Galago senegalensis
CTTTGAATTTGTTGAATTCTTAAGTGAACTTTTGGAATGCTCCTTGAATTTCTAATTCTATCTTTGCCTCTATTCTATTAATCTTATTTGCAATCCAAATTCTGAATTTGATTTCTGACATCTCAGTCATCTGTTTATAAATGAGATCTTCAGTTTCATCTGCCACATCCTTTCTTGGGGGGTTAACCTACTCTGGCTATTCATATTACCAGCCACATCCTTTCTTGAGGGGGTTGATCTACTCTGGTTATCATATTACCAGAGCTTTTCTGCTAATTCCACCCCATGATTATTTTACCCCATTTGGCTTTTCCCCTTAAGCTTTGTCAAGGACCTGTATGGTGTTAAGGCCTGAGAGACTGGGGACCTGCTTGGTTTGGTGGGGCTAAGTTGCTCTGCCTTATTTTCAGCTGGTCTCTGTCCTACCCTAGTGAATCAGTTACTCTTGGTTGAAGTTTCAGCTGTGGAGAAATACCAGCAATTAAGTCACCCTGCCCCACACAAACAACAATAGGACAAGGAAAATCAAACCTTCCCTCAACCCTACACCCAGGGTGCCACTTTGGATAGTCCTTGGGTGATTTTCCCAGTTCAGGGGGTCCAGATCAGTTATCCCAATCAGCACCAATCTCAGGTAGGAGAGTTCAAATGTCTTCAGCACCTAGATAAGAGGGATCTGCTGGCAGCTCAGCTATAACTTGCTCCAGTGCTTCATGAGGGCAAAAGGACCCACCCAGCAACTGAATTCATCTGGGAAGGTGGATGCCTTCTTCCCCACCTTGCACCCAGTCACTGGTAATCCCACAGGGCTATAAACCAGTTCACTCCAGTAAACAAATGCTCCTGGGGTTTACAGCTGCCAAAGTCATCAGGAAATCGGAGTCTGGCAGGGGGACCTTGGGTGTTTAATTTAGGCTTGGGAAGTTCACTCAGTTCCAGCCCCACACCCTCTATCCCAGCTAAATTCCTCTGCAAGTCAGAGGCTACTAGAGCTGAGTCCAGCAGGTGAAGAATTTAGGCTGGGGAAGTTCGCTCAGTTCCAGCCCCACGCCTTCTGTCCCAGCTAAATTCCTCTGCAAGTCAGAGGCTGCTAGAGCTGATAAGAAACTCAGCCCTGGGCAGCAAGCAATTATGGTTTACACTCAGGTGTCAATTCTAGCCTCTGCCCACCCCTGCCTTAGTCTCAGCTATATTCCCCTGAGGGCTAGATGCTAATGGTCTCTTTACTCACAACTTCCCAAGTCCATTCCACCAGTGGCTGCTGTCTGGAACCTCTGGTTGCCCAGAGAGACAGGGCATGCCTATCCAGAATGGTCTCAGGTAGCTCCTGTATGGCTTCCTCCGAGCCAAGGTTCTTCTCCTCACTCCTGTGCCACAGAATCAGCACAGAGCAGCACCAGCCCTTTCCCCCTCCATTCCTCTCAAGGAGATGCCCAAGATTCTGGACTCCATGGGTGACAAACCTCCAGACCTCAGGGTGAGGGGGGTAATCCTTGGAGTTCAGAGTTGCAGGTAGGGAATATATACAGTTTTATACAGTTTTACAGTTTAATGCCTGGCAGGAGGGTGCCATGGCATGCCAGTAGGGGTAGGAGGTCCAGTGTTTAGGGGGTCTCTCCCGTGGGATAGAGTGGGAGGATGTTTGAACTCTGCTCGCTTGTTTGTATGGAGTAAACTGCGAGCCCTTCTTGTGGGGGAAGGGACTCCCATCCGCTTGGTGGTGGATTTTGTACCTTTTGATTGTATTTTGGGGGTCAGCTTGCCTCAACAAGGTTGAAGTGCATTCTTCAATCTTCTCTCTTGGCTCCGTTTCAAACCATCAGCTCCCTTGCTAAACTTCTGTCCTTTAAGTCTCTTTCTAGATAGAGCCTCTGTAAAAAGCTGGCTGTAGTCCACCATCTTGCCTCTGCCCCTGTCATATTTTTCAAGTTAATGTAGAAATCCATTTTGTCCCCATCTCTAAATCTATTCCACTCTCCTCTTCCCAAAGACTTACAAATGCATTATAACTTTTTTAATGTATTTTCATGTATTTATATAGCCTCTACCTATCACTGGCCAAAAAGTTTTGGAAATAATATAGTTGAGATCTACTTATCTGGAAAACCAATTTTTCCAACTAGATTTATTGACTGATACATTCTTTCCCCCATTGAATTGTAATGCCACCTTCGTCTTTCATGTTTGGTTTTTCCACTGATTTTCTTTTCCAGTGACCTCACTACATTACTTCCATAACCAAAGCTTTGTAACATTTATAATAGGAATGGCATATTCTCTTAGTTCTTTTTCAAAAATGCATTTACTATTCTTGAACCTTTACTCTTATATAAGAATTTTAGAATTAATTTCTCAAATTCCATGTAAGTTATATTAGGATTTCATTGGAATATCACTGAATTTGTAGTTTAATTGACAAAATCAATTCTTCCTATGCATGGTATGATAATGCATTTATTACATTATTCAAATTTTCTCATATACTTTCAATAATGTAATACAATTTTCTCCAAAAAGGTCTTGCCTATCTTTTGTTAGATTGATTCCTATGCACATACTTGTTTTTTGTTTCTGTTGTGAACAGTATCTTTTTCTGTTGAATTTTACAAATAATTACTACAGGTATAGTAGTTCTGTATCTAGCTGCCTTGCTATGCTCTTATAGTTTTAATAATTTTCAGATTCTCCTGAATTCTATGTATAGAAAATCATATCATCTGCAAAAACTGACAATATCATTTCTCTTTCTTATTGTTTGGCCCATAATATCCAGCACAGGGTTAATGTCAGTGATGATCACAGGCATCCTTCTCCATGTCTGGCTTTAACAGGAATAGCTCTGGTTTTATTATTAAGTGCAAGGCTTGCTTCCTTTTGGCAGTTCCCTTGCATTGGAAATTCCTTCCTATTTCTGGTTTGCTGACAAAAATCTTATTGTACTGGATGAATTTTAATTACCTTATGTATTTATTGGCATATAATTATTTTATGATTTTTAAAATTGGTTACTTTATTTGGATATATTGTATTTTTATTCCTAATATTACTGGCTTGTGCCATCTTTCTTTCTTTGAACATTTATGCCAGAGATAATTATTACTCATGAATCTACTTAAAAAATCAATTTTGGTTTTGGTTATTTTCTATATCTTCTGCTTTTATCTTTTTTCTCTTTGCTTTGACTTTATTTTAATTCCTTTTTCTAGTTTGCTATATGAAACTCTTTAATTCTCAGAGTTTCTTATTTTCTATTTAAAGTATTTAAATAACTTCTAAATGCTGCTGCAACTCCATTCCACAAAATTTTGATATGGTGTTTTTCTTGGTCTTTAGTTTAAATATTTCATACATCCATTGTGATTCTAACAAATAAATTAGACAAAAGACTGTTTTAGTTTAACATGTTAAACTAAAGGTAACTTTTATCTTAAGATAAAGTGTTTTATCTTTGCTATGTTTATTATTTCAAATTTTGTTGCATTTGATAGAAAAACGTACTTTTTATGCTATAGGTAGTATGACATAGATTCTTCTTAATGTGTTGAGACTTTAAGTCCTACTAAGTAAACTTGAAAGGAACTTTTTTATTGGTTGGGTTCAGAATTTAAGGCATAGATACACAGAGGCCATGCTTGTTAACCATATCACTCCAGTCTTCTCTACTGTTATTCTTTTATATCATATATTAGTTTCATGGAGGTGTGTTTAACACCCTTTCTGGAGTTCCGGTAGAGAGAGCAGGGAAACGCAGAGCCAGGCTAGTTCTTGAGGGACCCTTGGGCCCCGCCCCTGGCTCCTCCTGGCTGGCAGGTGAGCAGGAGTTAGCGAGGGGTGTCGGAATGGCCTAGACCGCTGTGCTGCAGACACCTAGAGCCCTCGCTGCCACAGCCCGAGCCAGGCCCAGGCCTGAAAGCGGTAAGAACGTCTCTCCCAAACCAACCATGGTAACCTGATGGCACAGCTGCCTCTCTGAGGTGGGACTGCGCCTACTGCCATGTCTCTTGGCCCAGCCCTGCCCAGCCAAGGCGAAGCCACCGCCAAGCCTCTGGGATGTGGCGCTTTTGGGTGGCAGTGGGTGTGGTGGAGCAAGAAGAATGGTGGCTACGCTAACGTCCGAGGCCTTTGGGGTTTGGAGGATCAAAGCAGGCAGGTCTATGGACTCAGGTTCAGTCGCCTACTTGGCCCACGGAGCGGCACAGACCCTGTCCTGGTGTGGCTGCTCTTTCCCACTGAGTGAGCCCTGCTTAGTCCTGATGACCAGGGACAAAGGCTTTTACCAGCCTGGATAGTGAGCTGAGACCTGACTCCGAGTAGACCTGTCAGCGGGCCATTGGGCAGTGGGTCTTCATTCCACCACCGACCTTGCCTTCAGAAGAAACAACTCTTGAAAATGCCCACCACCCTTTGGGAAGATTTATTGGCGGGTTATTGAAGGCCTGTGTACATAATATGCAAAAGCTGCTCTTAACTTACCCCCAGCCTTTTAAAAGAAAACGTTTGCTACATCTAGACGTAAAGAAGTTGCTGACATATGATAGAGTTAGAAAATAACATGTCTTGTAAATACCCATTTGTTTTTAAAAATCATAGAAAAAATGTCTGCTGGAAAGGACTTTGAAATGGAATTGTTAGACAATTGCGATGCTCTTCCACGTTTATTGAGTGGCTTAGAAGACATAGAGCCAAAGCCCTGGAGAAGGAGATGATTCTACACCAGATTGGTCATGTTTTGAAGACATTTCATATTGCAACCATCGTTTTGTCTGTGCACTTTATTCCTCACTGCTGTATATATAGTTGACAAAACTAAAGTACTCTTTTGAAATATCTGGTCTTCCTAGTTCTGAAGTGCCTGATATATGAAATTTTTCTGGGGAGTTGCTGAACTATCTCTTGAGTAGTATACATTGTGTCGTGCACAGGTTCAGGAGAAAAGAGATAAAGAAGAGCTTTTGTCAGTGCGCTTGCAGTGAACACAATTAACCATTGTTCCTATGTCTGTGTAATTTGTCTTCCTTACCTGTGTATATAGTGTATATAAAGGACAAAGAAGTCCTAATTTACATCTAGTCTTCCTTGATGTTTAAAGAGTTTGCCAGTGTATGACAAAAGTAGAATTAGTAAACTCATATATTTTGTACTTTTTTGTTATAAAACTCCTAGGAAAGATTGCCTTCTGAAAATTTAAACTTTATAGCCCACTGGGTTGGTAGAAGGCCAGAATGTTCATATTTCAAAGATATTTTCAAATTAAACCTATTGTTACATGTGTGCAGTTTAAGACTGCTATGTGTGTAGTGGGCAAATTAAATCCTTACCTGAAACATCTAATCTACCTAGGTGTTTAGACGTGTTCAGTGTATGTTAAATGTAGAAGCAGTAAAATATCACTTTGTAAATATTTTTGCTAAAAGTCACAGGAAATACTGTTTTTTAGAAATAGAATTGCTAAACCACCTCTGTGAGCAGTGTAGTACCATCTATCTATACTTGTTCAGTGGTTTGGAGTAGGTGGGAGGGAAAGAATTGCAAAAGGTAATATGCTTGTGTGTTCATGCTTAGACATTTTCAGATACCATTTTGTTTTGTGCATTTTGTTTTGCTGTGTATATCGTGTACATAATGGACAGATGAGTCTTAGGTTTGCAGTATTTACCTCCAGATGTTAAAGTATTTGTCATTTATGACAAAGTACTTAGTAAAATTAGCACATCTCGTACACTTTGTGCTGAAATTCATAGGAAAATTTGTCCTCTGAAAATGACTTGGATGTGAATTTGTTCAACCATTTCTATGCATTACACGTGCCTGTACTTGTCATTGAATCAAAGGCAGAGAGAAGGAAATAAGGAGGGAATGGTCCAAAGTCAAAATGGTCATATACCTCAGATTGTAACCATTGCTGTGTGTGCAATTTTATTTAATAGTGCTGTTGTACATAGTGGACAAGTTCTTATATAAAATATCTAGTCCTTCTAGATATTTAGATGTGTGCTTTATGTAGTTAAAGGTAGTAGTAGTAGAATAATACTTTATAGTTTTTAAAAACTGTTGGGAAATATTGTGTTTGGAAATAGAATTGTTAAACCACCTCTGTGAACAGTATATTCTCTGTACTTGTTCATCACTCACAGGAGGCAGGAGGCAAGAAATTACAAAAGGTGTTTTGCTATTGTGTACTAGATGATTTGAGCTTATCCATTGCCCTGTATTAAGTGCATTTCATTTAACTTTGCCACATTGTATATACTGCATATATACTGGACAAATGAGTCCCAATTTTATAATATCTAGATACTAAAGGGGTCGCCAGTGTATGACAAAAATAGAGTTAGTAAGCTAGCATTCTGTACTCCTTATGTTAAAATTCATAGAAAGGCTGTCTTCTGGCTTGGCGCCAGCCACATACACCTGAGCTGACGGGTTCGAATCCAGCCTGGGCCTACCAAACAACAATGATGGCTGCACCCAAAAAATAGCCAGGCATTGTGGCGGGTGCCTGTACTCCCAGCTACTTGGGAAGTGGAGGCAGGAGAAGCACGTAAGCCCAGGAATTGGAGGTTGCTGTGAGCTGTGATGCAACAGCACTCTACCCCGGGGGATAGCTCAAGGCTCCGTCTCAAAAAAAGAAAAAGAAAGGCTGTCTTCTTAAAAAGATGTTTAAAGGTGAAATGATAACATCTAAGTGACATGTACTTATATCCACTGAGTTGGTGGTTGAGAGGAGTTGGAAGAAATGATGGATTCTAGACCAGAATGTTCCTTTTTAGAAGACACATTCAAATATAACCATTGTTACATGTGTGTAGTTTACTCAACGCTACTGTATATATATAGTGGATAAACTTAAGTCCTTATTTGAAATATCTAGTCTTTCTAGATGTTTAGAAGTGCACAAAGTATGTTAAAACTAGAGGTAGTAAAGAAACATTTTGTGGATGTCCTTTTGCTAAAATTCATATAAAATACTGTCTTGGAAATTAAATGATCAGACCACTTGTCTGAGCAGTACACATTATTTGTGCTGGTTCAGGGTGGAAGGAAAAGAAAGTGCAAAGGGCTTTGTACCAATGTGGTTAGAGTTGAGGCAAGATTGACTATTGTTATGTCTGTGCATTTGATTTTACTTTCCTGTGTATATAGTGTATATAAACAATAAATGAGTCCTAATTTATAATATCTAGTCTCTCTAGACAATAAAAAGGTTGTCAGTGTGTGACAAAAGTAGCATCAGTAAAGTGATACACTGAGTAGACTTTGAGTTAAAATACATAGGAAAGACTTTTTTAAAAGATTTATGAAAGTGAAATTACTAAATCCCCTCTAAGCATTACAGGTATGCTTAGACCTGTCTACTGGATTGGTAGAGGTAGGAAGGAGGAGTGTTTTAGGCCAGAATATTCCTATTTAGAGGACACTTTAAAATTATAGCTTTTGTTATGAATGTGCACCGTTTATTCAGTGCTACTGTATATAGTGGGGAAAAAACTTAAGTCCTGTTTGAAACATCTAGTCTTTCTAGATGTTAAAAGTTAAAGGTACATTTGTTAAAGTTAGAGGGCTACAGTAACACCCTTTAAGTGTTTTTGTAATTTCATAGGAGTGATTGCATTGGGGGAATGGAATTGTTACGGCTGATGTCTTGGAGAATATATTGTCACTGGGTGGTAGGGTGAGGGGAGGAGGAAGTATGCAGAGAAGAGTTCTATGCCAATGAGTTAGACTAGTTCAGATTGCTTAGCTGTTGTTCTTTATGTGCATTTTAGTTAATATTGCTGTGTATTAATTAGCAGATAAGCAAATCTTAATGCTCAATGTATGTTAAAATAGAGGTAAAATAATTGCTTTATAAGTGCCTTAAAATAGAGGTAAAATAATCCCTTTATATATGCCTTTTTATTAGTTTTCAGGAAGGACTGTCTTTGAGAAGTGACTCGTTTTCCACTTTTTGGAGCTAGACCAATTTCTATATTTAGTCCCTGGAATAGGGGAAGAAGGAGAAGAGGAAAGGTGAAGGGAAGGACTCTTTCCTAGTATCTCCATATCTAGAAGACAATTTTGGATTATAACCATAGATGTCTATATGTGCATTTTTAGTAAAGTATCTGTGTTTTTTGTGAACAAAGTTCATTATTTTGCAACATCAAAGCTTTGGAGATGTCCTGAGGTGACAATGTATGATAAAAAGTAGAAGAGTGAATTAGCCATTTTGTGAATATCTTTCTGTTATAATTGACAGAAAAGATGCATCTTGAACATGGACTTGCTAAATCACCTCTGAGCAGTGTATTTCAAGACTTGTTTATTTGGTTGGCAGCAAAGGCACAGAAGGAAGCATGAAAGGAGAGATGTGTGCAGGTGTGCTCAGATTACATTTTGACAGTAGCCACTGATGTATGTTCATTGCTTTGCGCTATACTATAAAAACATAAATTAAGTAATTCAATGGAAACATATCTTCTTGCTAATATTTTAATGGTATATGACTGATAATTATCTTAGAAACATTACACTTAGTGTACTATTGCTTTATGTTTCATTTTAAAGTAAGCATTAAGGGAATTCAGTATTTCTTTTTTTTTTTCTTTTGGAATACAGTATTTTAATCAGAACTCTGCCAGTACTTTTATCTAGAGGCTTGTTGCAATTTTTGTATTCTTTGAAATTTTCATCCCAAGAGAGGCAGGATTACACTCTTTCCTAACACATTGAGCTGGTGTAAGTGCATTCTTGGTTATCAAAATACCCATAGAGCTTTGGGATTTGGGATTGGTTAACATTCATGATATGTGAAAAAAGCATGATACATAATGTGCAATCTCAATCTCTGAAAATTGGATGTT
This sequence comes from Galago senegalensis, assembly GCA_963575145.1. Classification (NCBI taxonomy): domain Eukaryota; kingdom Metazoa; phylum Chordata; class Mammalia; order Primates; family Galagidae; genus Galago; species Galago senegalensis. The sequence goes on from CAUYTI010083452.1 coordinate 8,844, forward strand.
GTATATGTACATTTGGGATCTAGAAGAATGTGTCAAACTATAAACTGCTTGTGATTGTGGATGACTTTGTTCTTTGCTTCTTGTGTTTTTCAGTTTCCTATATTGCATATATTAACTTTTTTAAAAATAAAGGTTATTGTAAAAACTTGTATGAATCCTCCAAGGCTTGTAGAATAAAGCTAGCATGCTCCATAAACAAACAAACAAACAAAAAAAAAAACCCTTTCTGACCATGTGTCAGACTTCTTCCAATGTAATGATTTTCCTGTTCTGTTCTGATGTTGGAAGATGTCCTACAAGTTTTTTATTTGTTTGTTTGGGTTTTTTGAGACAGAATCTCACTATGTTGCCCTCAGTAGAGTGTCGTGGTATCACAGCTCACAGCAACCTCAAACTCTTTGGCATAAATGATTCTCTTGCCTCAGCCTCCCAAGAAGCCAGGACTACAGATGTCCACTACAATGACTGGTTATTTTTTGGTTGCAGTTGTCATTGTTGTTTGGCAGGCCTGGGCTGGATTTAAACCTGCCAGCTCCAGTGTATGTGTCTGGCACCCTAGCCACTGAGCTACAGGTGCTGAGCCTGTCCTACAAGTTTTTTAGTTGTGTTTGTTTTCCCAACAATAGGCTTATTGGAGCCTATATGACATGTTTGCTCATATACTATGCACTCTAGCCAAAAGAAATTCAAGAAAAGAAGGGAAAACCACCATCTTCTGACACAGAGGAAAGGCTAAATGGGAAGATGCATTTGATAATGCAAAATGCAAAAAAAAAATCAACAAAGGATTACATGGTTTACAGCAAAATAAATGAGAAAGATGAAAGAAAAGAAACCATTTTATACTGTGAGACATGCAAAAGGAAGCCTGGACTTCATCCTGGAGATTGCTTCAAGAAGTATCATAAGAATTATTTAAAAATTATAAACAAGGGGATTCTGGGAAGATGGATGATTGGTAGCAACCCTTGTCAGAGGCTCCTGAGCAAAGGAAGAAAAACTGGACAGAATCAAAATGTATGAAGCCAAAGACACGGAGCTGAGCCCAGAAAGAAGTTCAGCAAGCTGTAAATCCAAGGAAGAGCATTTCCGAACACAAAATATAGGTACAAAGCAGGCCCCAGAACTGCTTGCTAGAGCTGCATGCCTCCTGCGGGCAGCGGGTGGCCACAGAGGGGCCCCCAGCTCCAGGCAGGCACAGAACTACTTGCTAGAGCCACGTGCACCATTCCAGCGGTGGTGGAGGAGTTCCCCACCCTGAGCCGGCCCAGAACTGCTTGCTAGTGCCGCAGGAGTCTGGGGCAGTGGTGAAGGAGTCCTCCATTCTAGGCAGGCCCAAAACTGCTTGCTAGAGACAAGCACACCCAACAGGGGCCAGCAGAGGAGTTCCCCACTACAGATACCTGAGCTGGGTAGGCCCAGAACTGCTTACTAGAGCCACACGCAAACCATAGGGCCACTGCAGAGGAGTCTACTACTCTACAAACAGCAGGCCCAGAACTGTTTGCTAGAGCCATGTGCATCCTGCGGGAAGAAGAGCAGTTCCCTGCTCCAGGCTCCCACACTAGGAGGGCCTAGATCAGCTTGCTAGTGCAGTGTGGGCCCCGCCCCAGACACCCATGATGGGTGAGCCCAGAACTGCTTGCTAGAGCCAGACGCAACCCTCGGGGCCACTGTGGAGGAGTCTACTACTCCTAGTGGGCCCAGAACCATTTGCTAGAGCAAAGTGCATCATGTGAACGGCAGCAAAGAAGTTCCTGTTCATGGAGGTGGAGCAATCCTCCGCTTCCCATTTCCCTGCTTCTCCTCCCCCCTCTTGCCCTGGCAGGACTGAACTAGGACTAATCTGGCTGCTACTGTTCCCCTGCCCCTCAGTTGCCCCAGCAGGGTGAACTAGGACTGATCCACTCGCACCCATGCCCTGCAGCACCGCTGCCCCACAGTTGGTCTGGCAGGGGTGAACTCAGACTGATCTAGCCACTGCAGTTCCCCTGTCCCCCCATTGCCACTGTGGGGCAGAACTAGGACTGACTCTGCTGCACACATTCCCCACACAGCTGCTGCCATTCCCCTGCCCCCAGGTTGCCCCAGTGGGGCTGATCAAGGACTGATCTGGCCGCTGCCATTCCCCTTCCCCCCAGTCGCCCCACTGGGGCTGAACTAGGACTGATGCAGCTGCTGCCATTCCCCTGCCCCTGGTCACCCTGGTGGGGCCAAACTAGGACTGATCCAACATTTGCTGTTCTCCAGCCACCCCCCCAGCTGCTCCTGTGGGGCTGAACGAGGATTGATCTGGCCACTACCCTTACCTTGCTCCCCCCTCCCCATCACCCCGGCAGGACTGAAGTAGGACTGATTCGGCTGCTGTTGTGTTCCACGCAGCTGCTGTCTTTCCCCTGCCCCCTGGTAACCATGGCAGGGCCAAACTAGGACTGATCCAGCTGGGTGAGCTCCCTGCACTTCGCTGAAGTTCCCTTGCCCCCCAGTCATCCCAGTGGAGTCTAATTAGGACTGATCCAGTTGCTGCCAGTCTCTTGCCCCCAGGTCAAGCTGGCACACCGAATGAGGTCTGATTCAGCTATGCACACTCCCATGCAATGCTGCTGTTCCACTGCACCCTGGTTGCCCCAGCACCGAGAACTGGGAGAAGATGACAGGCATGCCCTGTCCCTTTGGGCAACCAGAAGAAGCCACTGACTGAACGGTTCTAATAAGGTCTCCAACCAGGGTAAACTCAACATGGGGCAGAATCAGCAGAAAAACTCTGGTAACTTGAATAACCAGAGTAGTTCAACTCCCCCAAGGAAAAATGGGGCAGAAGCCATTGAAGACCCCATCCATAAACAGATGGCTGAGATGTCAGAAATCGAGTTCAGAATTTGGATAGCAAAGAAGATTAACATAATGGAAGAAAGAACAAAATAAGAATTTCAAGAAATTATTCAAAAGATATCTCAAGAAATTATTCAGAAGATGACTCAAGAATTCAACGATTTCAAAGATAAAATGATCAAAGATTTGGAAATACTGAGACAAGAGGTTGCAGCCTTCAAGGACCTGAAAGATATGGTGGACTTCCTCCATAACAGAATTGAAAAGGCAGAAGAAAGGATCTCTGACTTTGAAGACAAAACTATTGAAGAAGCCAGGAGCACAAAGATCAAAAGAAATGGAGAGCAAAAATGGATCTTTCTCTCAGAGAGCTCTCAGATAATTCAAACAAAACTAATATTCACCTTATAAGAATCCCTGAAGGCGATGAACTTGCTTCACAAAACACAGAGGTTCTTCTTCATGAAATTATGAAAGAGAACTTTCCAAACATGCCAAGAGATTCTGAAATTCGGATAGCAGATAGTTTCAGAACCCCAGCAAGACTCAACCTGAACAAGACATGCCCCAGGCACATCATAATTAACTTCACCAAAGTTAAGATAAAAGAGAAAATTCTGAAAGCAGTCAGACATAAGAAAAACAATAACCTACAAGGGGAAGAGTATTAGGATGACTGCAGATCTCTCAGCTGAAACCCTTCAGGCTAGAAGAGGATGGTCAACAACTTTTAATCTCCTAAAACAAAATAACTTTCAACCCAGGATCCTGTATCCAGCTAAACTGAGTTTCATCTATGATGGAGAAATTAAATACTTTAACGACATCCATGCATTGAAGAAATCTTCTATAACTAAACCAGCTCTCCAGGAAATTCTCAAACCTATCCTCCTTAATAACCAGTGCAATCCTCCACCACAAAAGTAAACTCACTCAGAAACTTGATCAAATTCCATCTTCCACAGTGGTGAAAGGATTAAAAATGTCTACTGGACTTTTGAACAACTCGATGCCCAAAATTTTACCAGGCTTATTAATAATTTCAATCAATGTGAATGGCTTAAATTGTCCTCTAAAGAGGCACAGATTGGCTGATTTGATACAGAAACCCAGAGGAGACATCTGTGGTACACAAGAATCTCATCTTACCTTAACAGATAAATGGAGAGTCAGGGTGAAGGAATGGTCATCTATATTCCAGGCAATTGGAAAGCAGAAAAAAGCAGGTGTTGCAATTTTATTTGCAGATACAACAGGTTTTAAACCAAAAAAGTAAGCAAGGATAAGGATGGCCACTTTATATTTGTTAAGGATAATACTCCATATGATGAGATCTCAATTATCAGTATCTATGCACCCAACCAGAATTCACCTCAATTTATAAGAGACACTCTAACAGGTATGAGCAACTTGGTCTCTCCCAGCTCTATCATAGTCGGAGATTTTAACACTCCTTTAGCAGTGTTGGATAGATCCTCCAATGAGGATCTTTGCTAGGAAGCTTAGCAAAGAAATCTTAGGTTTAAATTTAACTATTCAACTTTTGGATTTAACAGACATCTACAGAAAATTTCATCCTAACAAAACTGAATACACATTTTTCTCATCAGATCATGGAACATACTCTAAAATTGACCACATCTTAAGTCATAATCCTAACCTCAGAAAATTTTAAAAAATAGAAATTATTCCTTGCATCTTCTTGGACCATGATGGAATAAAAGTGGAACTCAGTAACAACAGGAATTTGTCTCATACAAAAACATAGAAGCTGAATAACCTTATACTGAATGATAGATGGGTCAGAGACAAGATCAGGAAGGAAATTATGAAATTCTTAGAACAAAATGATAATAAAGATATGAGTTATCAGAATCTCTGGGATACCAGAATGCAGTCCTAAAAGGGAAATTTATAGCATTGCAAGCCTTCCTCAAGAGAACAGAAAGACAGGAAGTTAACAACTTAATGGGACAGCTCAAGTAACTTGAAAATGAAGAACATTCCAATCCAATATCTAGCAGAAGAAAAGAAATAACCAAAATTACAGTAGAATTCAATGAAATTGAAAATAAAAGGAATAAAGAACAGATCAATAAATCAAAAAGATGGTTTTTTGAAAAGGTCAATAAAATAGATAAACCTTTGGCCAACCTAACCAAGACAAAAAGAATAAAGACTCTAATCTCATCAATCAGAAACGGTAAAGATGAAATAACAACAGACCCCTTAGAAATCAAAAAATTCTTAATGATATTACAAGAAATTTTATTCTCAGAAATGTGACAATCTGAAGGAAATTGACCAATACTTGGAAGCACCCCCCCTCCCAAGACTTAGCCAGAAGGAAGTGGAAATGTTGAACAGGCCCATATCAAGTTCTGAAATAGCATCAACCATACAAAATCTCCCAAAAAAGAAAAGCCCGGGAACAGATGGCTTCACGTCAGAATTCTACCAAACCTTTAAAGAGCAACTAGTACCTATACTACTCAACCTTTTCCAAAATATAGAAAAAGACAGAATACTACCCAACACATTCTGTGAAGCAAACATCACCTTGATCCTCAAACCAGGAAAAGACCCAACAAGAAAAGAAAATTATAGGCCAATATCATTAATGAATATTGATGCAAAAATATTCAACAAAATCCTAACAAACAGAATCCAACAACACATCAAATTATACACCACAACCAAGTGGATTTTATCCCAGGTACCCAAGGATGGTTCAAAATATATAAATCTGTGAATGTAATTCATCACATAATTAAAAAACAAAGACCATATCATTCTCTCAATTGATGCAGAAAAAGCATTTGATAATATCCAGCATCCCTTCATGATCAGAACACTTAAGAAAATGGGCATAGAAGGGACATTTCTTAAACTGATAGAGGCCATCTACAGCAAACCCACAGCCAATATTATATTGAATGGAGTTAAATTGAAATCATTTCCACTCAGATCAGGAATGAAGCAAGGTTGCCCATTGTCTCCATTGCTCTTTAACATTGTAATGGAAGTTTTAGCCATCACAATTAGGAAAGAAAAGGCAATTAAGAGCATCCATATAGGGTCAGAAGAG
>CAUYTI010083453.1:0-13852 GCA_963575145.1 Galago senegalensis
GAGTGTTAAAGTCCCCTGCTATTACGGTGTTATGTGATATCGTATTGCTCAGACGAATTAAGGTTTATTTCAAGAATCTGGGAACATTTAAGTTGGATGCATAAATATTTAGAATTGAAATTTTTCCCTTGAGAAATATGATGTTTCCATCTTTGTCTTTTTTTATTTTAGTTGCTTTAAAAACATTTGTATCTGAAAATCAGATTGCAAACACTCTTTTCTTCTGAATTCCATTTGCCTGAAAAATTGTCTTCCATCCCTTAACTCTGAGTTTTAATTTGTCCTTTGAAGCTAGGTGTGTTTCCTGCAAATAGCAAATGGATGGCTTGTATTTTTTTTTTTAATCCAACCAGCCAGTCTATGCCTCTTTAGTGTGGAATTCAAACCATTAACATTTATTGAGATAATTGTTAAGTGTGGTGGAGTTCTATTTATCTTATTTTGTGATCTCTTGCTCAGTTTATCATTTCATAATGAAGCTAGGCTTTGCATGCAGAAGCTAGATTTTGTCCTTTAGTTTCTAGGTGTTTACTTTGCTCATGGTCCACTATGATGGTCAGTATGTAGTACATGTTGAAATATTTTCTGTAGAGCTGATCTTGTTGTGGCAAACTTCCTCAATGTTTGCATATCAGTAAAGGATTTGAATTTTTTTTATCAAATTTAAAGCATAGCTTAGAGGGATATAGAATGCTGGGCTGGAAATTGTTTAAGTAGATTAAAAATAGATGATCATTGTCTTCTGGCTTGAAAAGTTTCTTTTTTTTTTTTATTGAATGTTAACTATGTACATTGATACTCTTCTGGAGTACAGTGTGGGGTTTCATTTGAGAAGTCTGCAGTCATCCTGATGGATTTGCCCCTGTAGGTCAATTGGTGCTTACTTCTGGCAGCTTGCAGAATTTTTTCTTTTGTCTAGAATTTGGACAAGTTCATCACAATGTATCTTATAGAAGCTCTATTTGAGTTGAGGTAAGCTGGGGTCTGATATCCCTCTGAACAGAGTGCGTCAGAATCTTTGGTGATATTTAGGACATTTTCATTTATAATATTCTCTAGTATGGCTTCCATTCCTCTGGGGCATTCTTCTTCCCCTTTTGGAATCCCTATAACTGGTATGTTTGAATGCTTCATGAAGTCCCACAATTCTTTCAGCGAATGTTTTACTTTCTTAAAGTTTTGTCCTCTACCTCTGAGATTCCTTCTGCATTGTCTAATCTGTTATAGATACTTTCTACTGCATATTTAAGTTCCCTGATAACTGCTTCAATTTCTTTAGCTCTGCCATATCATTTCTATATTCTTCATATTGTTTATCTCTTATTTGATTCTGTTTTTAGATTTCCTTTTGGTTATTTTCCACTTTCTCAGCAATTTCCTTCATTGTTTTTATCATCTATGTTTTAAATTCCCCTTCTGTCATTTCTAACATTTCTTTCTAGGTGGAATCCTCTGCAGTAGCTAGCTACCTCATGGTCCCTTGGCAGGATTGCTCTGATCTGGTTTTTCATGTTGCAATGATATTTCTGTTGCTTCTTCCTCATGAGTGAGTATTTTCTTTTGTCTCTTTCATTGCCCTAATTTTTCTTTCACTTCCTCTTGCTCTTTAAGTTACCATGCCTCTGAACTAAGGTGTTGATGAGTCCCTTTGGTATATGACTATAAGGATAAGAAGATTAAAGAGAGAAGGGAAAAAAGATTAAAAAAAGAAGGAAAAGGAAAGGGAGTGAGTAAAATGGAAGACTGACAAAAAGAAGAGAAACACAGAAAAAGGGAGACAAGAGTAATAAAAGTATACAGTTGGGTACTTCAACCCACACCTTAAAACCCCCCAACCTCTGGGGGTGCTGAGTTGGATGGTTCCCTTGAGGTCAGCAGCTCTTTGCAAGCCTGAGCAGACACAGTACCCACGTCCACCAAATAGAGACAAGAAACAAAAGTACTATAAATCAAACCAAACCAAACAAAAAACCTTGCAGGATAAAATTGGGGGGAAAACCAAATAATGGGGAAAAAAACTAACAAAAATGAAGTTCTTATTATTAATGAAAAAGTATTTTTACACTTAGTTAAATGGAGAAAAAGAAAAATCTAGGGGGAAAAGATGAAATAATTAAACAAAAAAGGGAAAACAAATCCAAAACCCAAAACAAAGATATGTGTGTGTGTGTGCGTGTGTGTGTGTGTGTGCGCGTGTGTGTATAGTTGAATATTGCCTAGGCAACAGATGATCTTCTGGGGTATGAGATGGTAATCACAATGCTGATACAGCTATATAACATGGGGACGGTAGGTCTCTGCTGACTTTTTTACTGTCAAACCACACAGGATTGAAAGCCTGAATCTCTCCTCATCCTGCTTTAGAGACACTAAATCTTTACCCTTGGCTAAGCACAGGCTTTCCCAGGAAAGCATGTGTCACTGGAATCTCTCCTGAAGAGGCTGCCCACTTAACAGGTGCACCAAAGCTGGTCTTACTCTAAGCCCCTGAGGGTTGAGGCTGCAAGGCAACTCTCCTACTGCCCAACACTGAAAGCTCTGCTCTTCCCCAGTCTCTCAGTCCCAGCCTCTGAGCACTGTTCAAAGTCACCAGATCACTCACCCAAGGCTTCCCAGCACAAGCCTCTCTCTGAGACCCTGAAGGCAGTAGGGCAGCTCTTCCACAATGGCTGCTCAGCCTTCAGCTGAACAATGAAAGCTCTGTTCCACCCCAGCGGTTCACTCCTGAACTCTGGACACCATTCAAAGTCACTTACACACTCACCCATGGTCTCCCAAGGTAATTCAAATGAGTGTTCAAGTCCAAGAAAACAAAACAACCCGCAGGCAAAGCCGTCCCTGTCTAATCTCACTGTTGTTGTAGCTACAGCTGCAGCAGCCACCAAGGCCTGAGACCAAACGCAAGCACTCACTACTTCTCCACTGCTTTTGTCCTCCTCCTGTGGTCCAGAAGTCTCTTGCTGCTCCAAAAGGATGTCCAAAAGGACATTTCTGGGCAGAGTCCAGAAGTTAAAGGTGCCTGTAGTCTTCTCTTCCCAGTCTTTCTGTGCCTGGTTGAAAAGAAGCTCAGCTGCCATCTTGTGCTGCCCTCCTCCCCCCTTTTTTTCTGAGACAGTCTCCCTCTGTCACTCTGTCACCTGGCTTTCATGCCATGATGTCATCTAGCTTTTTGCAACCTTAAATTACTGGGCTCAAGCAATCCTCTTGCCTCAACCTCCCAAGTAACTGGGATTACAGTGCCGACACTACATTGGGTTAGTTTTTCTATTTTTAGTAGAGATGTAGTCTCCCTCTTGCTCAGCCTGGTCTCAAACTTGTGAGCTCAGACAGTCCACCCACCTTAGACTTCCAGAGTGCTAAGATTACATGTGTGAGCCACTGTGCCCTGGCTGGTTACTTAATCACTGTGATTGTAAAGACTTTTCATAGTTTCCTAGTGAAGACAACAATGTCACAAATGTATAAAATTGATGAATTCCAGCATGGGCTCAGATCACTTGAATGTAGATTAGAAGGGGTAAAATAAGATTAGCTAAATGATATTTAGGACAAAACAGATAAGTTGCTTTAATCTACCTATTGTGTATATTTTCTCCCTCCCATGTTTGAATTGTAAATATTCTATTAGAGGTGAAAAATAACCTTATAATTTGGGATTCATATTTAAACAAATATGTATGTATAAAGAAGATAAGCTCCTAATAATAGTGCCCCAGGTTTTCTTATTTCATACTCCAGGAAAGCTTTCTTTGATGATAAACTTAAAAATTTATCCATGTTAAATATTTTTTATCTGCTAATTACCTTGAATTCTACTATATTATAGTAAGAATTTCAGACATTTTAATGCTTTTCATTTAAAGTATATGTGTGTGTATACATAATATATACGTATTTTTCCCCTTCTCATTAGCCCTACTAGTCCTTGGTGGTAGGGTAAGTTAGTGAGTTATGCCATTTGGCAACAGATATAACAGAGATATATAAAAGTGATGTATTTAAGACTCATAATTACTAAGTCAAAGAACTGAGACTAGACCCAGAATTTTCAATTCTTTGTTCAATGCTCTAAGTATCAGATGAGCTAAAATAGAACATTGCTCTGAAGATAGATTTAAAAAAAAATTAAAATAGGCTTTCATTTATCAAGTTATTTATTTAACAAGTTAGTAATAAAGGCTGACTCTGTTAGAAACTGGACAAATAAAACGCAATCTCTGCTCTTAGGAGGGTGCATTTTAGTACAATAAGTAGTTAACAAACAACTATGAAATGTGCTAAAACAGAGAACATTGTGGGAGGAGGAAGTTGGGATTCATTACCTAGGCAAGTCAGGATAGGTATTAACAAGTTAATTATATATATAAACATATATATGTACACAAACACACACATATGTATCTTTATACACAATTTATTTCAGATTAATATGAGGGTATAAACAATTTGGTTACATAATTTGTGTTTGTAAAGTACATGTTATAGTTGAGCCCTTCTCTCAAGAAGTGAGCGTGTACCCTTACATTGTGCCTCTAAGGTGACAGCTAACTAATGCCCTCCACACCTCCCTGTCACTTGAGTTTAATTGTGTAGTTGTTTATCTACTGGTTTTGTATTAGTACTGAGTACATTGGATATTTGCCTTTCCATTGTTGTAATACTTACAAGGAGGAATGTTCTTCACCTCCACTGAGCTTAGTATAACAGATGTACTGTTTCCATTTTTTACTGACTGAATAGTATTCCATAGTGTACATATACCACAGTTTATTAATCCATTCATGGGTTGATGGGTGCTTCAGTTGATTCCACATCTTGGTAATAATGAATTGAGGTGAAATAAGCATTCTAGTATAAAATGTATAATGTCCTTGTGGTATAATGATTTTTTTTTTCTTCTGGGTAGATAGCCTTATAATGGTATTGCAGGTTCAAATGAAAGATTACCTTTAGCTCTTTGAAGATTGTCCATACTTTTTTCAAAAAGGCTGTATTAGTTTGGAATACCACCAAGAGCAAATAAATGTTTCCTTCTTTCCACACCCATGCCAGTATCTGTAGCTTTGGGACTGGATGTGGGCTTTCTCACTTGGGTTTAGATGATATCTCAAGGTGGTTTTGATTTGCATTTCTCTAATGATAAGAGATGATGAGCATTTTTTTTCATGTAGTATTTTTTGGCCATTCGTCTTTCATATTCAGAGAAATTGTTCAAGTCTCTTGCACACTTATAAATGAGTTGTTTGCTCTTTTCATGTTGATTAATTTGGGTTGTCTGTAGATTCTCATTATTAGCCCTTTGTCAGATTTGTAGCATGTGAATATCTTCTCCCATTCTGAAGGCTATCTGTTTGTTTTAGTTGTACCTTTAGCTGTGCAGAAGCTTTTTAGCTTGATCATGTCTCATTTATTTATTTATTTTTTGATGTTGCTGCCATTGCCAATGGGGGGCTTCTTCATAAAATCTTTTCCAGGCTGATATTATCAGAATTTTTCCCCATGCTTTCTTCTAGAGTTCTTATGGTTTTGTGTCTTAAATTTAAATCTTTTATCCATTGTGAGTCAATTTTTGTAAGGTGAGAGATGTGGGTCTGGTCTAGTTTCAGTCTTTTACACATGGCTAACCATTTCTCCTGGCACCATTTATTAAATAAGGATTATTATTATTTTTTTATTAAATCATCACTGTGTACATTAATGCAGTCATGGTGTACAATGTGCTGGTTTTATATACAATTTGAAATATTTTCATCAAACTAGTTAATGTAGCCTTCATGGCATTTTCTTAGTTGTTATGTTAAGACATTTATATTCTACATTTAGTAAGTTTCACATATACCTTGTAAGATGCACTGTAGGTGTGGTCCCACCAATTACCCTCCCTCTACCCATCCTCTCCCCACCCCTCCCCTTCCCTCCCTTTCCCCTTTCCCCATACTCTTAGGGTATAATTGGGTATAATTGAGTACAATCATATGAAAGGTATAAATTAGTTTCATAGTAGGACTGAGTATACAGGCATGAGCAATCTGATTTCCTTCAGCTCCATAGTAGTCAGAGATTTTAATACTCCTTTGGCAGTGTTGGATAGATCCTCCAATAAGAAGCTAAGCAAAGAAATTTTAGATTTAAACTATAAATAGAGATTCTTTTCTCCAGTATATGCTTTTGTTTGGTTTATCAAAAATCAGCTGGTGCTATGCAGCTGGTTTTATCTCTAGGATTCTCTATTACATTCCATAGATTTGTGTCTCTATTTTTGCACCAGTACCATGCTGTTTTGATTACTACAGATTTATAGTATAACCTTAATTTGGAAACATGATGTATCCAGATTTGTTTTGATTTCTAGGAACTGTGTTCGCTATTCTGTTTTTTTTTCTGGTTCCATATGAAATAAAGTACTGATAGCCTGTACTAGCCTAGTACTAGATACCCTGTTCAAATGGAAGATCTACTTTTAGCTCTTTGAAGATTTTCCATACAAAAAGACAATTTTTTTTAGCTCTTTGAAGTATTGTCCATACAAAAAGCAAACCCAAGTATGGACAATACTTTTAGCTCTTTGAAGATTTGTCCATACAAAAAGACAGTATTTTGTCTTTGTGAGTTTTTCAAAGAATAACATTGATGTTTTCCTGGGAATAAACCCAAAAAAGAATGTGAAGGATCTTTCAGAGAACTATGAAGCCTTGAGAAAATGAATAAGAAAACATTAACAAGTGGGAGAACATACCATGCTCTTGGCTAGGAAGAATCAACATTGCAAAAGTGTCCATACTACCCAAAGCAATCTACTGATTTATTGCAATCCTTATTAAAGCACCAAGGCAATGACATTTTAATGGAGACCTGGGTTATGACAAGGATAAGAATCTAGGAAAAGCTGGTACAAAAGTTTTAAGATGAAAAGGATATTTTTTTTAAACTGCCATACTAAATTCTTCTTTTTGTCCCTGGCATCAGAGTCCTTTTTGCTAAAAAGTATGCTGTTTTCCAAAATTTCAAAATATGGTTTACTCTTTAGCATTGAGATGGCACAGCATCTAGTAAACACTGTGGAAATCTACATAGTTTTTCTTACAGTGTTTGGAGTCCAGGCCTGTCTCCCACAGGAGACTGCACGATACGTACCCCACTGTAGTTGGGAAGTAATTATTTTAAAAATGTATTTTCTTTGAAGTTTACTCTATAAACATGATGCTATTGAACCCTGAATCCTGAAGGAATATTTTGTCTTGCAAATGCTTCCCAGATTATAATTGCAGCTTTTGTAAAGTATGGCATAGCAAACTGCATCAGATACTAGCTAGTGAAATTTTAATTAAATTTCATGGCTATTTTTTTTTTTTCATAGAGATGGGGTCTCATTTTATTGTCCAGGCTGCAATATGGTGGCTATTCACAGGTGCAAACATGTACACTACAGCATTGAACCTCTGGCTTCAAGATGTCCACTTACCTTGGCCTCTCAAATAGCTGCGGCCACTGTACCTGGAAATACAGCCATTTTAATGACTGCTGTGGGCTGCATGTGGAAGTCAATTCTTTCTATTCTGAATCTTCAGTGAATCTCGTTTCTCCTTTCCTTCTAACCCCAAGGAAGAAGATATTTATTTGAATGGGTCACATTTGAAATTTGCTTACTATGTTCCCAGATGGAGTTATCTTTTTGCTAAAAGCAAATGAATGAGGTTTTCATTAGAGGATTGATTCCCTAAGGAAACAGTGATGCTGCAGAGCTGAGATGCCCTCCTAAGCAGGCTGGGTCATCTAGCTTCTTTTCTGAGGATGTACTTTCTCATGTATGGCCGCTGACCAAAGATTACTGTCCTGGCCTCCAAAGACCTGGGGCAAGTTGGTGTAGTTCAGTTCAAAATTAGGCTTTGCTTGTAGAACTGACTCATTTTCATAATTCAAATAGGGACAAGGAACCCTCCATATTGTCTCCTCTAGTTTATAAATTTCCACTGTGGAGTTTGAGGCAACTCAATCCAATAGCCGCAGCTATTTGAGAGGGCAAGGTAAGTGGAGTGCCTCAATTATTGAGGCTAAATAATGCAAGCTCTTTACAGAGTCCCAGTTAAAGCACACCCTTTAAAGAGCCCCAAATAAACTTAGGATAAATTAAATTAAAGTACATACACACATGTGCACAGTGCAAATGCAAACACTATATAAAACATTGTAATTGTTTTAAGATATCGCTAATAGTAAAGTACAGTTATGCCTTCTTCACCTCCTTTATGTGATTGTTTCTTTGGAGAGTCATAGGAGGACTCTTGCTAAGCCAGTGCAGGACTTGGGCATTCCTAGAAGTTTTCTTTTTTTATTTTTAATCTAAATAATGCAAGTTCTTTACAGAGTCCCAATTAAAGCAAGCCCTTTAAAGAGCCCCCCAAATAAACTTAGAATAAGTTAAATTAAAGTACATACACACATATGAACAGTGCAAATGCAAACACAATATAAAACATTGTAATAGGTGTAAGAGTTAACTGTCTATGAGATAATACTTAATTTATCCTCTCCATTCTAAGGTAGACCAGAAACTTGAGAATACAACAATAACAACAAAATATACAGATGCCATTCAAAACTGAAAAGCAGAGAATGACTTCTGTTGGCTGTTGATGTTATTTATAGTTGAATATAATCCCTAGATGAAAATCTCATTTTGGTGCTTATGTAGTCACATTAGTTCTATTTATTTCTTCTGAAATTTCGAATGAAAAAATGTAAGGCTGATATAAATGCTAAAATGCATTGAGTCCTTATGATGTGCCAGGTATATCTCTAAGCACCATTTGTGTATTATCTTATTTGATCCTAAAATGATATGATGAAGTTGAGGTAATTTTTATACCTCTTTCTGGAGATGGGAAAACTGAAGCCCCTATCTAGTTCACTTACCTACTTTAGAGGTGGAACCAGGATCTGAGCCCTTCTAGAATAACTTAGCTCGTATTTGTAGTCCTAATTACCATGGTGATTAAGATAATTACTATGATAATCAAGGTATAACACCTCTAATGATAACTTCTATTGTAGAAACCAGAGGAAAGCTTGTTACTAAAGAACAAAAACATGGCTAAAAGAGAAAACAGAGGACTTTCATTATTTAGACAGAACACTGGGACTAATGGAGTCTAGTTTTATATGACTATGCCTATAATGTGAAATACAATGAAAACAAAGGATCAGCAAAAAGACTCCAAAAAGTTCTTTGAATGAGTTGGCAGGCAATGGACGAAGCAAATCAGAGTCGAGTTAACACCTATGAAAGCTCCTTAAAGTTAAAAAAGAGATTTGGATATTAACATCTGTGATTTGCTATAGACTGAGGAGTGCACGTTAAGGTTCTTCCCAGCCCAGTAATTTTTTCTTAATGAGCTTCTTTGAGTTAAAATACAGAAACAGTAAAACTCATTGATTCTAATGTGCAATTTGATGTGTTTTTGTCAATACTTACATGTATAACAACTACTACCATCATGATTTAGAGCATTTTCATCAAACATCTGTCAATTAGATGTTTGCTTTTTAAAAATGTTAATATGGCTCAGTGCCCATGGCACAGTAGTTACAGTGCCACATACACCAAGGGTGGCGAGTTTGAACCTGGCTTGGGCCAGCTAAACAACTGCAACAACAACAACAACAAAGAGTTGGGCATTGTGGCAGGTGCCTGTAGTCCCAGCTACTTGGAAGGCTGAGGCAAGAGAATCACTTAAGCCCAAGAGTTGGAGGTTGCTGTGATGCCATAGCACTCCACCGGGGGCGGCATAGTGAGACTCTGTCTCAAAAAGAAAAAAAAGTAATAAAAAATAAATAAAAATGTTAATATGAATGGAATCCAACATTTTATAATTTTTGTATCTGGTTTCTTCCACTTAGCACAAAGCTCCTGAAATTGGCCTGTGTTGTGTCTATCAGTAGTTCATTCATTGCCTTCTTTTCTTTTTTGTCTATCACATTTTGTTTATTTGTTCATTAATTGATGGACATCTGGATTGTTTCCGGTTTTTTCCTTCAGGAATAAAACTTGTGTGAATGTTCAAGTACAACTTTTTGTAAACACATGTGTTTTTGTTTCTCGAGTAAAAACTTGAGACTACAGCATAATTTCTGTATTACATGACAAAAACATGTTTAACTTTCTAAGAACCTGCCAAAGACACTGTTTTCTAAAGCAGCTCTGTGAGTTTTCTATGTCTCACAGCAATATATGACAGTTTGGGTTGCTCTACTCACCTCCAACACTCCATATGGTTGATTATTTTTAATTTCAGCCAACATGGATAAATCTAGAAAACATAAGTGATAATATAAGATGCCATGGAATATTATATAATGACTAATACATACTGTATGTTTTATATATATAAACATGTATACAAAATAAATAAAAATGTACATTGGAATGATAAATGATAAACACCTATTGAGTATTTATCTCTGAGAAGCAAGAGAGAGATGGAGAGGAATTGAATTGGGGGAAATTTAATGTTTTTCAATTGTATTTCTACAGTTTTATTACTTGAAGTAATACTGAAAGAAAGAGAAAAGTATGGGTAGTGTTTATGCAAGTAGACAAAATAGATATTATTAACATCCTGAGAAATGTAAGCATAAAGAAACTAGAATATATATTGTAAATATTTTTTTTGTTAATGAGCAATGAGAAATAAGATTGAATTAACATGTTGGCATCATCATACAGATACTATTAATAACCAAGTAGAATAATTTAGATTTGATAGTGTAGGGTAAAACAAAGATATTGTCATTTCCTGATGTGTTACCAGGCCTACCTTTCCAGGAAGTAACTGTCAGTGGAATACATGGTCTTTATCCAAACCAGGGGATTTGATTTTCTTGGAGGGATGAGGTAGAGAGGCTAGTGGCTAGGAACACATGCTTTCTTTTGTCCAAGAAAATATTTCTGCTGATGAAAGTATAGAGCCTGAAAACAATAATAACAAACACCAAACAATCTATCTGTGAAAAAGTAAAATCTACACATCTGACTATCTTCTTGTAGCTAAGTATTTTGAGGTGAATTGAGGTGTGATTTGACATTTAATTATACTGAAGGCATCCTATGTGAAAATAATATGGGAGAATAACTTTGGAGAGTACCAATGATATATTTTACTAACACATTGTCCTAAGAAAATACATTCCAATTAAGAGTTAAGATACATGCATTCAAACATAGCAAGCAAAACAAAGTACTATGACAACATTAACAGTAATAACACAGTGGTTATTGGTTACCCAGTGGTTTACTGTGATCCATATTTGTTTAAATTTGGTCATTACAAAATACGTAGTTATGTGAAACTAGGAAATTAAAGTATAATTTAGATTGCATATGTGTTGTATAAAAGATCATTGTTATTAAGCTATGTTATGCTTTATTGCATAATTTTAGATGCTGAAGTTTACATTTAGCTTTTTGTGTCTAATTATAATATTTTTATCTGTTAGAGCACAGTTAAGATGGTGGTCTCCATAAAACAATAATAGTCCCTAAATTAGAAGATTTTGTTTCTCTATTCTTGACAACAGTGAATTAATTTCGTCCTAGTTTTCAATTATTAGAGATTTAGAATCTTGGGGGACAGTCAATGACTTATATAATTTATTAATGTATCAGTAGTAGGAATACTATGGAATAACATAGATGTATTTCCATGAATATGGCCTTACATCAAAGGTTTATTTTTATTGTTTTTTCTAATTCATAGGGAATGTGATATTTAAGGAAACATAACTTGATTCTTCTACATTTTTCTTCTGATGCTTTCCATAGTGAATTTAAAAATATACTTCATGTATATCACATTAAAATTCTGATTGTAATATTTTATAATAAGGGCCTTTTTGCCACTTTAATAAACTATATTTCCTTAGCTTTCTCTGGGACAAATAAATATATGCCAATCAATAAGAAACTCTTCAGAAGATACAAGTTTATTATGTATCTGTTTCTGAGTTACTTATGAATTACAGAGAAGCTATTAGCGGAATACTTAGCATATACACATTGGCACACATCTCTGAATAGTTTTTTGTTTTGAGTGTAAAATTTAATATTTGGAAGGAGACAAATACAGAATTCTTGTGAAAATCCAGTATAGAAGACGAGATTCAATAATTATGACCTAGGGAGAAGAAGTTCACAGCAGAGATTATTACTGTGGAAGGGAATGAAAAAGAAAAATGTCACAGGTATGATTTATCATCACAAAAGAAAAAGACTATTCATATTTTATGTCCTGATATTTTTGTTTGTTTGTTCTATTTTTTTGAGGCCCAGTCTCACTCTGTTGCCCTGGGTTGAGTGCCATGGTGTCATCGTAGCTCACAGCAACCTCAAACTCTTGGGCTCAAGCCATCCTCTTGCCTCACCCTTCCAAGTAGCTGGGAATACATGCCTGCACCACCACGTCCCACTAGTTTTTTTTCTATTTTTGGTCAAGGCTGAGTCTCACTCTTGCTGAGGCTGGTTTCAAACTCCTGAGCTGAAGCAATTCACCTGCCTCAGCCACTCAGAGTGCCAGGATCACAGGTGTGAGCCACTTTGGGGTGGACGTTATCTAGTGTTAATATGAGGGAAAGAAACCTGAAACCAGCGCAGAAGGTGGGAAATTGAGCATATGATTGAATGAGTCATCTCAGTTTGGGACCTATTAATACTCTGTGGAACGTTCGAGTGAAAACGTTTATTAGGCAGCTGGACACACACATGTACACACACACACCCATACCCCACAGGGAGAACAGAGGCAAGTTAATACATAATAATATCCTAATAACAATAGTAGCTGTCAGTGCCCTCCTGACAGACAGGACCTGTGTCTGGGGATTTTGGCTTCCTCCACTGTGTCTGGCTGATAGCAGGGACTGAGAAGTGATTGTTGAATAGATGATATGTAGATCATTGGCTCTGTATAGATAAGAAACCAAACTCAACAGAATGAAAAATAGACTTCCCAGGGAACTGATCTTTTTTTTTTCCTATTAAATTATGGAGAATCCTAATATATATCTTCCACATCAGTCATTCTCAGCATCCTTTTGACATAAAAATTAAGGATCCAAAAAGCTTCCATTTGTGTGAATTGTATCTACTATTTGCTTTAGATTTTAAAATATTCATTTGATTAATTGAAGGTAAGTCAAAATTACATGTTAAGATAATAGCATTTGAGTGAAACTATTCCAAAGAAGAAAAAACATTGTGAAAAGAGTTGGCCTTGTTTTCCGTTTTGGTAAATCTCTTTTCACCTCCCGATGAGGTGAAGATAGCTTGCATTTTCATATTTTCTCCTGCCTTTCATCTGCTTCAATATTACGTTCTGACTGAAGAATATAAAGAAACTCCAACGTCACACAGATATGTAATTGTGAAATAAATATTTTCAATAGCCTTTTTGTATAATATGATACTTCACAAAAACCTGAAAAATATTGTTCCAATGTAGAATTCGAGATTATTCAATAAACTTAAAATCTACTTAACAATATTGTGCTTTGAGCAGATCTTTTAACTCTAGAAGCTTTTGAAATATTAGGAAAATATTGGTTCACTGAATTATGTATCTCTGTTAAATATTGGAATATTTTATTATATAATAATAAAACATTTCATGTGTTAATGTTAGTATTAATGCAGTCAGATAAGTCTGATCAGAAAAGCCTTATCAGGGGGGGCGGAGCCAAGATGGCGAACTGCAGCCAGCTTTTTACAGAAGCTCCCGTCCAGAAGGAGGCTGAAAGGACAGAAGCTTAGCAAATTAGCTGATGGTTTGGAGCAGAGACAAGAGAGAAGATTGAAGAGCGT